>PVJN01005058.1:45000-84989 GCA_004026805.1 Lasiurus borealis | reverse complement strand
ATTCTGGTCAAGGGCATGGACCTCGGTTCCAGAATTGATCCCCAGCCCGGTAGGGGTGCGTGCAGGAGGCAACCAGTGTGTCTCTCTCACAATGATGTTTCTCTCTGTCTCTCCCTCTCCCTCCACTCTCTCTAAAAATCAATGGAGGAAAACATAAAAATAAAAAATCAATGGAAAAAGTATCCTCAGGTAAGGATTTTTTTAAAAACAAAATTATAAAGCAATAATTGGATAGAATCTACATTGATTACTATTGTCATATAGAAATGCTTGCTAGACTCCCGAGAATATCAGAAAGTATTTGAAGATTTTTAAAAAAATATATTTTACGTAATATATTTTCTTACAGAGAAGAAGGGAGAGGGATAGAGAATTAGAAAGATCGATGCAGGAGAAACATGGATCAGCTGCCTCCTGCATACCTCCTACTGGGGATGTGCCTGCAACCAAGGTACATGCCCTTGACCGGAATCAAACCTGGGACCGTTTAGTCCACAGACTGACGCTCTATCCACTGAGCCAAACTGGTCAGGGCAGTATTTGAAGATTTAAGAAGAGTTGGTGGGATGCCTATATGAGTCAAAAAGTCTTCAAGTCATCCTCAACTCTCTCTCCCACTTCACATATACGAGGCCAGGAAATGCTTTTGGTTCTACCTCAGAATATATCCAGAATCTCACCCCATCTCACTTCTCCCCGGCAGCATCCGGTCCAAGCCACCAGTAGCATTTCCAGCTGGATTGCCACAATAGCCTTCTAACGGGACTCTGTTTTTATCATTACACCCCACGTTCTGTTATCCGCAGAGCAGCCAGGTTAATGTACCCTAAAAAGACCATCTTACCTCTCATCTCAAGCAGATCCTTTTTATAATGAGAAGAAAAGTGTAGAGAAAGGGTTTGGGATTCAGAAGAAAGTAAGGGGTCTGACATTCAGGGGAAAAGGTTAACCAGACAAAAGCTGCTTTCTGGTGATTTTCTGAGCATCCCTGCCTCCGAGGACCCATGAGTCTTCACCTGCTCCCTGGGCTGCGGTCCTCCTCTCCCTGGAGCACCAGGGCTCAGATACTGTCTTGGTCACTTGCAGTGCATCTTGGTCCCTTGCAGTCCCCCTGGGGCACAAAGGTCGAACTGCTGTGGACAAGTCAGGGCAAGTCCAGTGGTACACGCCAGTCCCTGAAACAATAGTTTCCTACATGTATTAATTACCAAGCCAATTAACTATGCCTAAAGTTAAAATTTGTAACATGTTTTGTTTTGGTTTTGGGTGTGTTTATTGATTGATTGTTAGTTTGTTAATCCTCACCCGAGAATATTTTTCCATTGATTTTCAGAGAGAATGGAAGGGGTGGGGGGAAAGACAGAGAGAGAAATGTTGATGTGAGAGAGATACATCAACTGGTTGCCTCCTGCACCAGGGCCAGAGATTAAGCCTGCAACTGAGGTGTGTGCCCTTGACTGGAATTGAATTTAGGGCCCTTCCATCTGAGGGTTGACACTGAACCAAACTGGCCAGGATTAACATGTTTAACTTTTTGAGTTCCCCATCATTTTAAGCAAGTGTAAAAATGATGGACACTAAAATACTGTACTAAGAAAGTCAAACTCTACTGAACTTAGTCAAGAAAAACAATGATGCTTTCCCATGACCCAGTCTTTGATATTTCTGTCAATAAGAGAGCAGATGGCTGGATGGTACAGGAGTCTAACCCAGTAAGATAGTTCCCATATTATGTCTCTACTTAATTAATGTCATCAACTTCTTAAAGCATAATAAGGGGCTAGGGAAATTCCAAGGTAAACAGAATAGGGAAACTAAGACTAGATAGTTAAACAGCAGCACGCAGCCACCTAGTAAATCCTATCTTCCCTAAACTAAGGACACTTAAGAGTCAATGGTTTGCACTTCTCCTCCCCATCCAAAGAGTAAATAGCTTAAACCACGCTACTCAGGGAGACAGATAACAGAAATCCAGTTAGTGCCATTTGCCAACCACACCCAAGGACAGACACATCCTATATAATAAAAGCCTACTATGCTAAGTGTTTTTTAGTCTGGCCGTCCGTTCAACCAATCAAAACATCCATCATATGCTAAAGTCGATCAACCACTCACTATGATGTGCACTGACCACCAGTGGGCAGACACTCTGACCAATAGATTAGTTTGCTGCTGGGGTCCAGCCAATTGGGACTGAGCTCTTAGTCAATGTGAAGACCGGGCACGTGTCCGTTTATGATGACCCTTCTCACTCCGCGTTGACTAGCTCACCTGTGTCTCCGGAATTCTGGAAACTCACTCACTCTGGTTCCTCCCTTGGACTTTGTGAAAATTCAGGACCCGAGATTCTGACTCCTTTCTGAGATGACAATACTGCTGATGCGGTGTGGAGGGAGCCAGAGCTGCCCGCAGATCCATTTTTACTCCAGGATAAAACTTTGCTACAGGTGCCTTGGGCCAGGGAGGGTTTGTGGATCCAGGTACCACCCTCCCGTTCCCCTCAATCACATCAGCCGGGGCCTGAACAAATGAAGTCCTGACCCACAGAAAGTGCTTCTCCAAACTCAGACCAAACCTTTCAGGGCAGAAGAGGCGTTTTAAGTAGCATAACAGCCCCGTTTTTGTTTCCCCTAAACCCGCTGCAGGCAGCCGAGTTATCTGGCCCGCATGTAGCCAGCAATAGCGGCCTTTACTAGGCTTTTATCTGTATCGGCTTACGTCAACAGCTTGCTTCAAAGGATGTTTTGGAATTGCTAAGAGGGTAAGCCAGGCTTGGTTTGTGTCTCTCTGAAAAAGCGGAGCCACTTAGACGGGCACGAGAAAGGGTTGCCACAGCCCAGATGGACAGGGGGTTGCTTACTCACCCTGAGGCCCCACACTGTCTTCCCCAGAGGTGGCCCCCAGATTCTCGGGACTCTGGGCCAAGTGTCTCTAACTGGGTCTGATGAAGGAGTTGGGATATAGCATTTCTACAGTCCCTTCCCGTTCCCAGAGGCTGTCATTTCTGAACAAACACATCCCTGCCTTTTGATGACTTGGTAGTGAAATCTTTAAATTTGGTAATTAACCCCCCACCCCATGCACCCCACTCCCTAGGTGGGCCACTCCCCATGGTTTCAGTGTCTAGGCATCACCCACCCCACCCCTTCCTACATCCCCCACCTCTGGGCAGGGTCGCTGTGTTGCAAGGGGCAGGGTTGAATGGTGTCCTTAGCCTGAGTGGGTGGCTGTTGGTGACAGGAACAAAGGGCGGAGTGAGTGACTTGCTAGGTCACAATGGGCGGTGGAGGGTTCACAGTGGCTTAGGTGGAAGCTCAGGGGAAGGCCCGCCCCTGAGGGTCTCAGCTAGGTGGAGGGCCGGGGCGGTGGGGGAGGTGGAGAGGTGGGTGAGGTAGGGACAACTAGGAAGGGACTGGTCTAGTGGGCGCAATCGGGATCCACAGGGCTGAGTGGTGGGTAATGGGTGCTGGATCCCTTCCTAGCTGTCCCCACCCCAGTACTTTAGAGCAAAGGAGGAGGGAAGGGGGGCTCAAGGGGTAGAGGTGGGTAGGAGGTGGGCGGGCTGCAAAGATCAAAGCTCAGCCACCTGCCAGCGAGGCCTGGGGAGGCAGAGGAGGTGGGTGAGCGAGGTGTGTTGGAGCCTCCCCGAGCTGCCATAAAAGGCAGCCAGGAGCCGCGAATCTGTCACCTATTACACAATCTGTTACCTTCTTCCCGATGGAAAGCATGTGAGGTGAGCATGTTTACCTGCGTGGGGAAACGCAGCAGGATCTGTCCAGGTGTGGTAGGCAGAGCACGGACATGCCAGGTTCAGAAGGTCACCAGGGGGAAAAGCCCCAGGTGCCTAGCAACCAACAATTACCGGGTGGGACCTGGCCCCGAGGGTTACCTTTCTCCCCGAGCCTATTGCTGGTCCAGCCTTTGGATCCCCTGACCTTTCCTCCCTAGAGATAACATCTGGCCTTCTGTGGTATTTCAGTCTCAGTCCCAGAGAAGCAGCAAAAAACAAGTAAGTGCCTGCAAGGCGGACCTCAGGACCAATTGCATTGATTGAATAACAGCCCCTGCCCTGGCTCCAGCCAATCAACCATTGGAGACCACCGGAAAGGACGCACAGGGGTGAGGGGGGGGGTGCAGGGAACTGAGGAGTATTTTATTGAGACCTTGCCCTGGGGCCTCCCCTAAAATCTCCACCCTTAAAACCCTCAGGAGGAGGATCCAATGCGAGCTTTCCTTTCCTGAGCATGCCCTCTTCCCCCTGCCCCACCTTTTCCCTTCCCTGTCGGAAACCCATCATCGTCCCACTAGCAGAAAGGTGTGGACGAGGAACCGAAAAGCTGGTTAACCTCAGAAGCTCTGAAAGGTTAGAGCTAATGACTCCCTGTTTAGTTGAAACATTGGTAGCTGAAGCAGCCTTCACCTGTTAGTCTTCTATAAATTCTGGCTGATGGGCTGTTATTGGAATTGCCTGCCGAAAGGCTATGGGTGTATCCCATAATCTTAATAAAAGGGATAGCAAGGCCAGAGAGGGGGGTCGTCCTCTCTTGGGCTTTAGCCTGACCCCCGGTTCCCAAATTACTACTTTTCTAGTCTCTTTCATTTGTGTACGGCCTCCTTCAGAACCCGAACCCTGAACCCCTCGGGATGTGAAAGGGGTTCCCACACTTCCCCCTCCTCTCTCTATCCCTTTGGCGGCATCACCTCTACCTTCCTCACTTCTAAGCTACAAGGGCCCTTCCTTTACCTCTATAACTTGTTTCCTAAGTGCACTTCTTCTGCAAATTACTTATTTTGCCTCTGTGATTTTCCAAATACATGTTCTCTGATGGTTTGAGTCTCGGCTCTGAATTCTTTCCTAGCCAGAACTCAAAGTCTGAAGGTTAGTGAACCCAGGTCCCATCTGACCCCACTGGTCTAACACCTGGTGCCATTCTTGCTGCTGCCCACACAGGGAGGTGTGCTATAGTCGAGAGTGCACTGAGAATGACTTTATCTGGATCAGCCAAAGGAAAGTGACCTTGAGCCTCGTTTCCACCAGCTCCTACCTTGCAATACCTGATCCTGCGCTCCTGGCCCAAATAGCTGCGTACAGTGAGAGTATGCCAGATGTGGCCAAGACACCCAGAGAGGGGGCCGCAGTCCTCCAGAGACTTTGGAGCTAACCAGGCAGCTTCTCCTGGTTTGTAAAGATGGCCATCCACAGTCATGGCAAACAATAGTCCCACTGAAGCATGCATCTCATATAAAAACTGCTGTTTGAAATTGTAACCTTGCTATTGGCTTCTGTAAACGTTTGCTTGCTTAAATAATAAGGAAAATGAGACTATTCTCACTTCAGAGAGGCCGTTAAATCTTCCATGGACAAAATGATCAGTGCTGGCACCAGGCCAGGCCTTTGGTTGAGGTCTCAAGGCCTCAGCACATAGGGGCCCTTTAAGAACTTGCAAAGGGGCAGGAAACATTCCATATTTGGGAGACAAAGAAGGTAAAAACATATAAATAGGGAAAATTTCTGCATTTGGGGCCCAAAATTTGAGAAAAATTTTCCTCTGGACCCGCACGAAATAAATGTAACTCCAAACTCTCTGAGCATGGTTTGATTATTCCGGTTCTCTGTAACACCACCTAAAACTTGCCACTGGAAGAGCATTTACCTTCAGCCGTGTCCCCTTCACACGGAAGAGATCATTCTGCTCATGGAAAGTCTTGTTTATACCTCTTCCCTCCTCCCCTCCCTGCCCCCAGTCCCTGGGGGGAAGCTTACAGCTGAACCCAGGCCATCCCAGGTGAGCACACAAAAGACATTCCCGTGTTTGAGGCATAGCCCAGTCGCCAGGGAGCTCCGAGGAGAAGGGGATCTCCATCAAGATAGCATCAAGAGCCCTCTCAGGATCCAGCTGGCGTGGCTCAGAAACTGAGCATCAACCTATGAACCAGGAAGTCAGAGTTTGATTCCAGGTCAGGGCACATGCCCCGGTTGTGGGATTGATCCTTAGTAGGGAGTGTGCAGAGAAGGTAGCTAACCAATGATTCTCTCCCATCATTGATGTTTCTCTTTCTCTCTCTCTCTGAAATCAATATATATGTTTTATTTATTTATTTTTAAGAGCCTCCTCATGGTCTGTGAGGTGTTTGGGGCACCTCTTTCCATGGTGCTGAGACGGAGGCCAGGCAGGGCCACTGGGGAACAGAGTGAGCAAACAGGCAGGCTTGGTAGCATCAGGGGAGGGAAGTGACATCTAGTTTTCCCGGAGGATGTAATCGTGCCTCCTGCACGAACTGTGTTCATGGAAACACACTCCCCCACCACACCGGCAGTGCCTGATAACAGGGCAGCAGTGGCAATCACCTGCACAGCAGCAGGAGCTGTGGACTCGGAGGTGACCCAATCTACGGACTGGGCCCCTACCCACAGCTCCGGCAGGAGTGGCCCTCATGGGCCAGCAGGGACAGAGCCAGCATGTCCACGGCAGGTTCCTCTCTGGTGTCCCCAGCGGTCTCCGCACCGTTGGAGCCAGTGCTGGTCTCGGGCACATACTTCCCGCAGGAGCTGCTGGTGCCTCCCCAGAGGGCAGCGCGTGTGCAGTGACAGCGAGAGCAGAGCCAGCCAACCAGCCTGTTGTGGCAACAGGTACAGGTCCCAGAGCTGGACCTCTCGCTCAGCCCAGCAGAGTGAAGGCGACACAGTGAATGTGACAGAAGCTACTGCGTGTCCCAACCCAACGCTGACGTGACAGAAAAAGAACAATTTCCACCCAATATTAGCGGACTGGGAGGGCAAGTCAACCCCAAGATCATTATCATCCTTCTCCTTCGCCTGCAGCACGAGGGGAGAAGAAAAGGAGAGAGTTCCAGAGGGTTAGGACACAACTCCTTCCCCACGGAAACACCAGCCTCAGCCCCACCACCAAGGAGTCTATTTATTTTTATTTTTTTGTAAATTAAGCCACAATATTATTTGTTGCTTTGACAAGCGGAGGGCCCTGAATGTCCTAATGGCACTGCCCCTCCCCACCCTGCAGTTCTGGATAAGGTCTGCAGCCAAATAATCCTCCTTATCAAGGAAACCGCAGGCAGTTCCTGCTTATCTTGCAGGAGGCAGTTTCAGTTCCCTGCCAGCTGTGGAATCGCTCCAGCAGGCCAATCACATCCTCCGGGGAAACGACACGGCCCTTCGCTCTCCTGATACTACCCAGACTGCCTCCCACCGCCCGTGTTGCTTCACTCTATCCCTGCGCGGCCAGGCGTGGCGTGCGCTGTTTTCCTCCAACTGTGACCAACTGCTGGGAATCTCATCTGTCACAGGTGCCATCCCCACAACTTTGGGGCAGGCATCCTTCCCTGGTCAGCGGGAGGCATCATCGGAGGTAGTTCAAACATGTTTTTATCCACCGAAATAGAACAGTTGTTAGAATAAATTTCTGTGTGATTGAGTAAAATAAGCTCGTGTGATTTTTTTAGAACACATTGGAAATTAGGTGGTTTTTCACCCGTACCAAGACAGAAAACATGATCTACTTGCATATTTTCTTTTTTATCATAACCTCTCCTTGGGTGAGGGTCAAAGATAGAAGAGTGGGGACTCGCTATGGTTATGGGAAATATTAATCCTGCACTGTTAACCATGATTGTCTTGTGTTGGTTCAAGAAATAACATTCTGATCCGGTTGGGAGTTGTACACCCCCAGGCCCTGGGAGTCAGCCTTGGCCTTGGGCATCAACCTTGTAACCATTCCATTCCAGAGTTTGCCTATCTTTAAGGAAAGAGTAAGAACCTTATTGCCCAAACAATGGAGTCCCCATCCCAGCCTCCTGCTTCCCCAGGCCTGTAATCCCTCCTTCCCCATGTAATCTTTGTCCTACCCTCTGTAAGCAGCTGGCTTATGGGGGTTGCACAGCAGATTTTTGTGGATGGCTCTCCCATACTGCCAGCAGGACTGTAATAAACGCTCATATATGATTCAACTCCATCTTTGATTAATTGGCTCACGTAGTGACAGGCAGCAAGGACCCATTGGTTGCCCGGTGACACGTGTGATAGCTTGGCCATAAAATACATAAAATACAAGTAGTTGGCCAGTTGCGCGGTATCTGAGATGGCCACAGCTGATCATGGCCGCAGCAAGCTCCCAAATTAGTCAACGTTGGGAGAAGGAGGAAGTTTGTTTTCTCAGGAAGCAAACCAGGTAAATACAAGAAACAAGGCCTTCCACAAATTCATGTATGTGTGTGGGTTAGGAATGTGACCAACATCTTTTGTTTCCTGGACCAAAGATAAGAGCTAAGTTCCCGAGGTCCATGCAGGACATCAGACAGCGTGGCTCCCGAAGAAAGAGGGGAGTGGGAGAGCAGGGAAGAGAGGGGAGGCATCGTCAAGTAACTGTTCTCTCCCAATGGCATATGGCAAACAGGGGCACAGGGATCCTACATAACGTTTCCCCAGGAATGATTTCCCCCTCCCAGCACCAGGAGGCAGGCAATAAAGGCCCAGGCAGGCTGTGTAAAAGCATGTTCTGTAAAGGAAGACCTGGAAAACGAGGTCAGCAAGTCACAGGGAAGAGGCCTTTGACCCACTGAAGGCAGCACTGTGGTTGGGTGACTGCCTCTGGTGGTGGGTGTGACGGCCATAAATCCTTGTTTGCATATCATCAAGTGTAGCTAGGTGTTCTATTATCAGACCAGCTGCCAGTTATTAGCTCGATTATCAAACTAGCTGCCCTTTATTACCTACGACGTGCCACACACAAGTACATTATTATCTCCTTTAATTCACGTAATAACTTTTTGAGATCGGTACTACTATCCACATTTTACTAGTGAGTAAATGCACTAACTTATTAGAAGTTGTGCAGCTAATAAGAGGTGGAACCTAAATTCAAACCAAGAGTCAATGTGGTTTTTTTTTTTGTTTGTTTGTTTGTTTAAGAGTCAAGGTTTTTACCAGCAGGTGCAAGCAGCAGCTGGCAGGCCCAATCACCGCCGAGGGCTTCTCCACCTCTCCCTGCTCCTGAGGGGCAATCGGGGAAGCAGCCACCACTCACACCCACTGATGGAGCTGGTCATACCCTCTGCTGACACCAGCCCCAGTCACTTCCCACCATCAGTGCATTGGGAGACAGGGGTTGGAAAGAGGAAGCTATGGTGGGAAGGGCCACGCAGGGGCAAGAAGGATGGGCTGAAACCTGGCCCTGTGCCCACTGCCCTTGTGGCCACAGTTTCTTTCAAGGTGCAAGAATTCGTGCACTGGGCTCCTAGTTTAACATAAATGTCTCCTCCCAGATACAAGTCATTTATTGGGTAGTTTCTTATTTTAAAGTAAAGCACTTCCAGTGACTTGTAATCAAGTAGTCACACATTCCTCTGAGAGTCCACATTAGAAGGAAATCAACATCTAAAAGATCATCCTATCTAATAAAAGAGTAATATGCAAATTGACCATCACTCCAGTACACAAGATGGCTGCCCCCATGTGGTCAAAGATGGCTGCCACAAGATGGCCAGCAGGGGAGGGCAGTTGGGAGGGACCAAGCCTGCAAGGGAGGGCAATTGGAGGTGATCAAGCCTGCAGGAGAGGGCAGTTAGTGGTGACCAGGCCGGCAGAGGAGGGGGGGAAGTTGGGGGTGACCTGGCCTTCAGGGAAGGTCAGTTCAGGGGGACCCAGGCCTGGAGGGAAGAGCAGTTAGGGGTGACCAGACCTGCAGGGAAGGGCAGTTAGGGGAAAACAGGCTGACAGGGGAGCAGTTATGCATCAATCAGGCTGGTAGGGGGGTGGTTAGTTGGTGATCAGGCTGACAGGCAAAAGCAGTTAGAGGCAATTAGGAAGACAGGCAGATGAGCAGTTGGGAGCGAGCAGTCCTGGATTGTGAGAGGGATGTCTGACCGCCTATTTAGGCTGGGC
Source organism: Lasiurus borealis (assembly GCA_004026805.1). NCBI lineage: Eukaryota > Metazoa > Chordata > Mammalia > Chiroptera > Vespertilionidae > Lasiurus > Lasiurus borealis. Next base: position 75,091 of record PVJN01005058.1, on the reverse strand, counting down.
TGAGGGACACACACATACCTGTGCACAAATTTCATGGGCCTCTAGTTCATTCATAAAAGATCTTACTGTATCTTAGTGGCTAAAGATAATTGAAATTGACAACCTAAAAATAAAAAGCCAAAGTACAAGGCAACAAGCATTTATCTGAGCTAAAAAGGAATAGCTATTTGGAAAGTGCTGATTCGGGCAGAAACCCAGTGTTCTGGGCAAGGAGGCAAGGGCAAAAGGTATTTTTGAGGAAGGGAAAGGGAACAATTACGGCCATAGAAGGAAGGCATTTTTATTGGTTCAGATAAGTTAACACAGTGCTGCTAATTCTAAACTATGCTTTTCATTTTTGTAATATCTGCTTTATGTTTTCTCTTTAGAAACAGTTCTTTGGGACTTGATGTTGCTTTAGGCCCAGTCTAAAGGTTGCTTTGTTTTAAAATTCCAAAGATAAGATGTGCTAGGCAGTCCCTCTAGGATGGTATATATGTATACACTGTATAATCTTTCCCTCTGTGACTGTGATCTTTTGTTGAGAACAACACTGATCAATTATTAGAATGAAGCACTGCTCAGTGGTTAAAAGCATAGCTGGCCCTTCATTGTCAGGGAGACTCATTCTGCTGTGTCACCTTCCAGGTTGGAGGGAAAGTCATTTTATTTTATTATTATTTTTTTATTTCTGAGGCCATATTTGAGCAGAACAGGGAAGGCTTCACCATCAGGTGTCTTAAAGGCCCCAAAGCTATCGTTTCTGGAGATTTCTCATGCAAAGTCTCAGCGACCTTGTTAGGGTTTTGGCCTGTGACTCAGGCTGTGAAAGAATTCAACATTCAAAGAAAAGATGCAGAGGGGAAGTTGATTTTACTTCCCTGAAGAGAAAGGACCAGTGCATTGCTAATCAATACAGAGTCTAGAAACAGGAAGTGGCTCCCCTTTTAAAGCCTAGGCAGCTGTTGCTAGGTGACAAGGAAGAGAGGACTTGGGGGCAGAAATTGAGCAGACACCAGGGGTGAGGTCTTTGAAAAGTTTGTTTGCTGTTTAGGAGGCAGATGACCTGGGGAGGTGTCTTTATCAGCAACCTCCCAAGCCTGTGAAACATTCTTAGGAGGAAAGTTCTAAACAGCTCGAAGGGCGGGGGCAGCTTGGATAGAAGAGGGAGGGAAGAGAGCACTTCTACTAACTAGAAATTCTCTGGCGCTGGTTTCCCCGGAGTAATTAAAACGTCAGGGAGGCCCACGAGTTATCTGCTCTATGGATACAGCGTTGGCCTACAGACGGAAGGGTCCCAGGTTTGATTGCGGTAAAGGGTACAGACCTCAAATGCAGACTTGATCATGGCTCTGGTAGGGACATGTGTGGGTTGATGTGTTCATCAATGTTTCTCTCTCTGTCTCTCTCCTTCCCTTCCACTGTTGCAAAAAAAAAAAAAAAAATCAATGGAAAAATGCCCTCCAGTGAGGATTAACAAAAAAAAAGTGTGGGGGGGGGGGGGCTTTCGGAGTGGTTAAAACAACAGCTAGTAGTTTGGGGGAGAAGCTCAGACAAAAGCCAGACACCAGGGAAATGCAGAGGGATCCCTCAAAAGAGAGACTTGGGTTCCTCTCCAAGGCCTCTGGTTCCAAAGGCTCCTAGTCGTGCTTGAAGTGAGCCTTTCTTTATATATATATATATATATTTATTGACTTCAGAGATGGAGAGAGAGAGGAATATCAATGATGAGAGAGAATAATTGATTGGCTGCCTCTTCCATACTGGGGATCGACCCCACAACCTGAGCTGTGTGCCCTGATTAGGAATTGAACCATGACTTCCTGGTTCATAAGTGAAAGCTCACCACTAAGCCATGACAGCTGGGCTGCAGTGAGCCTTGCTAGAGGCCCAGTGCATGAAAATTCATGCAATGAAGGGGGAATCCCCTCAGCCCAGCCTGCCCCTTCTCACAGTCCAGGAGCCCTCAGGGGCAGAAGCTGATCTGGTGATCAGGAGAAGGCGACACCCATCACACCTTTGCTGTGCCACTGCTGGCAGCACGAGCCTCGGCAACCATGAGCAGAGTGGTGTTTTCTTGATAAGCTCTGCAAAATAAGCAAGAAAGACCGGGATGGAGGGAGGGAGGAAAACCCTGGAAACTGTAGCGGGAAATGTGTACTAGTAGGGTTACTAGTGATCTTACCTATTCTTTGTGCTAACATGGACACCAGCTGGATATTCCACAATTCACTTCTGACACTAAATACTCAGAAATAGTGCTAGACACCACAGGTTAAGGGCTTAGTCACTTGAATTTTTGACCAGCTGGCTATAAAGTGTGAGTGTGTGCATGTGTGCACACACACACACACACACACACACACACACAGATTTATACAGTATGTAAAATACATACAATATATCTATGGTATTAACTTTCATGGTGGGTGGGATTAGGGGAAAATATGTCTATAAGAACTTAGGAGATGATGAGGAAGTAAAAAGGTAATGATGTACTCATATAAACAGCTTCCAATCAGAACTTTTGATCGGTATAATCTTATCAGTTTTATTGCACTCAGCTGTCATTTTAGTCAAACGCAAATAAAAATTATGTCTCAGCTTGTGGGTAGAAGTTGTTCGTTCAACAGTGAGCGCTTTTCCAGGCAATGTTCAGATGCGGGGACCGTGGAAGTTTAGCAACAGAGTGCTGCCTGTGTGGAGATTATATTCTAGCTGGAGAGAGTGACCAAATAATATATATGTTTATGTAATGTCACCTAAGGTATTAGGAGAAAAATAAGGATGAAGGTGAACAGAGAGAACAGTGTGCTATTTCATATAAGGTGACCCATTAGAGAAAGTTATTTTTGGTAAAGGAACATTTGAAGACAGTGCCGAAGGAAATATATACCCGTATTTTCTTGAGTATAAGACTGGGCATATAAGACAACCCCCAACTTTCCCAGTTAAAATATAGAGTTTGGGATATATCCACCTTATAAGATGACACCCGGTGTATAAGACGACCCCTGACTTTTGAGATTTTCCTGGTTTAAAAAGTCATCTTATCTGCTGGAAAATGCGGGTATTTATTTCAGAGAGGAAGGGAGAGGGAGAGAGAGATAGAAACACCAATGATGAGAGAAAATCTTGATCAGCTGCCTCTTGCATGCCACCCCACTTCTAGGGATTGAGCCTGCAACTCGGGCATGTGCCCTGACCAAGAATCGAACAGTGACCTTCCTGGGTCATAGGTTAACGCTCAACATTGAGCCACTCTGGCAGTTTTGAAGCAGATACTGCAAAGATAACTGAGGTAAAAATATTCCATGTAGAAGGAAGTCCAAAGGACTGAGGTAGGAGTGGGCTCAGGATGTTGGAAGTATAGTAGAGAGACTAGGAAATGGGACAGAGTGAGCAAAGGGAAGGAGCAAGAGATGGGATCAGAGCAGCAGGTAGGAGCGGGAGGTCATGAGATATAATGAAATCACATCCCTGAGTAAGAGACAAAGCCTTTGAAGGGTTTGAGGAGGGGAATTCATCATCTGTTCTCCATTTTCAGAGCCTGCCTTGTGGAGAACAGACCTTAGTTCAGTGGGCATGGGACAGAGGAGACCAATTGGAAGGTTACTGCCATAGTCTACACAAGAAATATTGGGGTCTGGACTGGGATATTCAAATTTGGGATATCTATCATAATAAAAGTGTGATATGCAAATCAACCGAACAGCCAAACAGTGGAATGACCATCTGGATGACCTGGTCAACCTTCCGGAGGAAGCCGGGGCTGCGAGGGCAGAGGCAGCCTCATCTGCGAAGCCTACTCTTGCACGAATTTCACGCATCAGGCCTCTAGTATTTTATAATATGCTCTTTTGAAAAATCTAAAACAGAAAAAGAGAAAAATCTGAAACAGCTCAAGGCCCCTGTCATGAAAGATTCCAAACTGGGAAATAAAAATATTCCAGAATTCTAGATCTTATATGGGGGAACCCTTGCCTCTTTGTGTGCATGCTCAAAAACAAAATTCTTTCTGGCATGGTAGTTCTTCAGGTTGGCAAAAACAAAACAAAAAACACCAAATAAGCCAAAACCAGTTTGGCTCAGTGGATAGAGCGTCCGTCTGTGGACTGAAAGGTTCCAGGTTCGATTCTGGTTAAGAGCAAGTACCTTGGTTGTGGGCACATCCCCAGTAGGGGACGTGCAAGAGGCAGCTCATTGATGTCTCTTATTGATGTTTCTGACTCTCTATCCCTCTCCCTTCCTCTCAGTAAAAAAATAATCAATTTTATATATATATATACATATATATATATATAAAATTGATTATATATATATGCAGTGGTACCTCGAGATACGAGTTTAATTGTTCCGTAACCTTGAGGCATGGGAAACTATGAGACGCTCAAGTCGAGGTAAACTGGTGGGTTGTGTGCAGCCGGCAGATCCACGCGATTACTCCTATCTCAAATGTTGCTCGTATTTCAAAGCAAAAATCACTCGCTCGATGGCTCATATCTCAAAAATCTTGTATGTTAGGGCACTCGTATCTCGAGGTACCACTGTGTGTGTGTGTATATATATATATATATATATATATATATGTATATATATATATGTGTATATATATATATATATATATAAAACAAAACAAAAAAAAATAAGCCAATCTCACTGGTTTTCCACAGGAAAATTTTGTGTGTGGTTGGACCAAATTTAAATATTTCCTGTGTAAGCAAAGAGCCACTCTTGCTGAAAGACAAGCTCTGTCTAGTTTGTTACATAGATGTCCCTTATTTTCGAAGCTGGCCACAGCGTTTCCATCCTGGCTAGTGGTCTGGGTCGCTGCGACCTATATGATGCAGCTGTTGAAGTGCGCCGGTATTTGCAGAGCCCGGAAAATACATGCAATTTTTAGCCGGCTCCTGGCATTGATCAGCCGTTCTGTTTAGTGCGGTGAGACTTTCTTCCAGAAGAAACCCGGCTTTGGCCCCGAGGTCTGTTTAGCTAACGGCTATTAATCAATGCTGCAAGCTGCCTCGCATTCTTTTTCAGAGATAGGCTGCCGTAAATAAGTAAAAGCCATCATCGGTTAGTCTGGGAGCGGAGAAGGGCAGGCCGGGCTACGTGCAAGCCCGCCCGGCCGGGACATGTTCATGCATGTGGGAAGGAGTGATTCCCCTCGGTGGTTGCCTGGGTCATGTTGCTTGTATGTCACCCTCTTCTCAGTCTGACGAGGGATTGTAAACAGATGGGACCCAAGGAGCGCCTATCAAAACAAAGGCATTTTCACGAGATGTGAGCTGTCACTTCACTCGAGCAGCGACGAGAGACCACTGGTCAGGGTTTATGGAGACTGTTTGCAGGAAGGGCCTGCTTTTCTTAGGAAGAAGAGAATTTCCAGTGGAGGAGGTGGAGGGGGGAGGAGATTTACAAGGCTTTCTAAACAGAGACTGCAACGGGCTTTCTCAATCCTGGAGTGCAAATAAACTAGATGGCAAGGTAATGTGTAGGTAAATATAGATGGAGGAAAATATTTGTACTCTATATTAAAGGTGTTGTTTGCTTTGTGTGTTCAAAAAAATATTTTAAGTTTTGTAAAAGGGAAAAGCAGTTTGGCTTGTCTTACACCTCAGATAAAGAGAAAATAGCCCCAGTAGGGGGCAAGCAGGAGGCAGCTGTTCAATGATTCTCTCTGATCATTGATGTTTCTAGATGTCTCTATCTCTCTCTTCTCCCTCTTTGAAATCAATAAAAGTATATATATATATATATATATATATATATATATATATATATATGCATATATATATGTATATATATATATATATAATAAACTTTAAAAATATATATATATTTTTTAAATTAAAAAAAAACAAAAAAGGAGAGGGATAGAGAACCAGAAACATCAATGAGAGAGAAACATCGATCAGCCGCCTCCTGCACGCCCCCTACCGGGGATGTGCCCGCAACCAAGGTACATGCCTCTGATGGAAATCGAACCGGGGACCCTTCCGTCCACAGACCTACGCTCTATCCACTGAGCCAAACCAGTCTCGGCATAAACCTTTTTTTAATAGCATGTGGGAAGTAGAAAACACAATAATAAAAATGCCATTAAGGTGAAAAGGAGAAAAGCAAGCCCCAATATTTATATTATCCCCACCATTTATGTCTTCATGAATCCCTGAGAGCACCAGAGTTTTTCACAGACCTCTGACCCCCATACTTCCAGCGTCTTGGGAAGCCAGCTGTGCTCTGCACAGACCAAGGCCCAGAGCTCATCTATAATACCACCTGAGAACTTGTCAGTTCTAACGGAGTCTGCCCCTCTAAAGAGCAATAAGTGCAGGTAAGGCAATTTTAAAGTCAGCAAAGCCCTACCTGTGCTCAGGGGTCTTCTTTTTAACTCTCGCTCTTCAGAGTACCTATGTGGATATACTTATGTCCTTATATAGAAAAAGAATGTATTTTGCCAGAGAGACACACAAATAATGAACTGGATTTATGGCTGATTTCTCTCAATTATCTTTCTCCACAAGAGCGTACATCACCCAAGGATATTCAGTGAAATAATGTTCCAGTTCTAGAGAGAGTTCCTGGAACTGCAAGCTCTCCATAGCAAACAGACATTTTAGTTTCCGGTTGCATATGATAACGTTATAAACTGCCTTTAGCCCCCCCCCCCCGAGAGCTGGACACTGAGTTTCTTGCTGAGTGAGGAGCTGACAAACCTTTAGGGGATCGTGGCAATCCCGTATTGTTGTTGATTTCTGGATCCGGTGGCCGTCCTTCGGTTACGTAAGAGAAGGCCTTGTTTCTGGGAAATGCACAGTCAAGTGTTTATAGTTAATGGGGCATCATGACTATGATTCACTCAAATGGCTCCAGAAGAAAACAGCACGGGGAGAGAGAGAGAGAATGCTGTAAAATGTTAATGACTGGGTCACGGAATGAGAACGCTCTTTGTGTTCCTGTTGCAACTTTTCTGTAAGTTTGAAATGCTTTCAAAATAAGAAGTAGAACAAGATACAGAGGGCACAATTTGAAGGGCCTTCCGATGGCCAAATGTGGGACTATCTGAAGCTCCAAACAATGATTCTGATTGTAAGCCGATGAATAAACAGCCCATGACTCCACAATGATACCTTTAAAACCATCAGACTGATAGTCTGAAGCCAGATATTCAACGTGCAGCTGCACGTAGGATTTAACATCTTAGAATTGCCATTATCCATATAGCAGGATAAATCTAATTTCTTTTCATTCTCTCTTCTTATTGACACACATCTGTCTCAGGAAACAGCTGAAGAAATGGTTAACATTTAATCACGTCCTGTATTCACGGGCTGTTGTTCTGGTCTTCTCTTCAGTTAGTAACGATCTCCATTCATCAATTCTGGCATAACTCCAGTGCAGTCCTCAGATCAACAAATCCACTCATAGCTCATCTTCAAAGAAAATATCCACTGTTGTTTTTTTTTTAAATATATTTTTATTGATTTTTTACAGAGAGGAAGGGGTAGGGATAGAGAGCTAGAAACATCGATGAGAGAGAGACATCGATCAGCTGCCTCCTGCACACCCCCCAGTGGGGATGTGCCCACAACCAAGGTACATGCCCTTGACCGGAATCGAACCTGGGACCTTTCAATCTGCAGACTGACTCTCTATCCACTGAGCCAAACTGGTTTCGACATATCCACTGTTTTTAAAGCCATACAATGAAAAGCTCTTACAGTAATAATAATAATAATAATAATAATAATAATATAATTTTTGCATAAACATGACAGTGATTTTTAATGTTTCTATTCTCATTGCAAAATGTATTTTAAATTACATTCATCATACCTAAATATCGTCATCAGATCACATCCACCTATGTCACGAGATGCCCGGTCTTAGTGTATAAGAACAGATCTGACCTACAGCGGCATTGTTTTTGTGGCCACACATCCCACTGCTCTCTGGGGACCGGAGGTCCACTCCAGTGACAGCATTTGGCGAACGGATATGTATTCCTATTACACGCTAGAAGTGGTCCATCCATCATGGGCACGCCACCGACTCTCAGATGGAAGAAGTCAGCTCTGTAATCTGTGCAGCAAAGCTACCAAACGGTGCAGGAGGAGAGCAGTAGCTGAAAAGCAGTCTGGCGTTAAATTGTAACTTCCAGGGTGAGCTGGTGGGGAGGCAGAGAAAAACAGCTCTGACAGACTTTCAAGGACCCTTGCTTTATACTCATCAGCCCTTAAATGATGGGTGTGAAGGAACTCTAGTTTTAGCATTCTCTTACATCTTCTTAAAATATTTTTTTATTGTCTTTAGAGAGAGGAAGGGAGAGAGACACAGAGATAAAAGCATCAAGGGTGAGAACAAAATCATTCATCAGCTCTTTCCCGCACACCCCTATTGGGGACCGAGCTCACAACCTGGGCATGTGCCCTGCCTGGGAATTGAACTGTGACCTCCTGGTTCAGAGGTCAATACTCAACCACTGAGCCATACCAACTGGGTTAGAATTCTACAACTCTAACTCTTTAATTATGTTTTAAGGGAGTGCTAGTGTCCAAATTGGGGTACATACCACTCTAGGGGTGCATGAGGATATTCACTTGAGAACTTCTATTTCTTTTCATCTGAAAGCATGGTGGTCCCTAGCCAGCTTGCCTCAGTGGATAGAGCATCAGCCTGCGGACTGAAGGGTCCTGGGTTTGATTCTGGCCAAAGACATATGCCTAGATTGCAGGCTCGATCCTCAGTGGGAGATGTGCAGGAGGCAGCCGATCAATAATTTTCTCTCATCATTGATGTTTCTATCTCTATTTCCTTCTCCCTTCCTCTCTGAAATCAATAAAGAAATATATATTTTTTAAGTTAAAAAATAAAAATAAAAGCACGATGGGCCCAGCCTTCATGGCGTAGTGGTTGAGCATCAACCTATGAACAAGGACATTGAGTTTCTATTCCTGGTCAGAGCACATGGCCAGGTTGTGGGCTTGATTCCCATTGGGGGGCATGCAGGCAGCAGCTGATCAATGATTCTCTCTCATCATGGATGTTTCTATCTTTCTCTCCCTCTTCCTTCCTCTCTGAAATAAAATATATATTTTATAAATATGAAAATATATTTTAAAAATAAATAAAAGCATGGTAGGAAATGACCTTTGTTAATATTTAATATTCTGGTTGACACTGTGGCTGTCCCTCCTGCTACACATCAGCCATTCACTTGTGGCCTGCTGAACCCCAGGAAGAGCCTGAGAGGAGTGGGGTCCCTCCATACACATGTGGGCACAGGCCTCTGGCTTTCAGCCTATTCAGACAGCAGACTGTTTTGTGGGACCCAGTTAGGTTGGGGCATGCATTATCAATGGATGTGCTTGGGCATTTTGGAAGAGAGTTAATGCGAAAATAAATATAAAAATACTTCCTACACCCAGACTGAACTGAGCATAATGAAGGCATAATGCAGGTCCCTTCCCAGACATTTAGATCTAAAGAAACGAAAGGTGGTGGGACGACTTCCCACGGGGCTGGGTGACACTGACTTTGCAAATTTCTATATGGAAGGTCCATGGCCGTGATAACTACTTATAAGGACCAAGTGAGTCAGTTCCACCGAGTGGCTGATTCATGAAACACTGGGAGCCCTGACATTGGGTTTCTCCCCAGAAAAGGAGGCAGGGCAGCCAGTGCCTTGAGAACCACAGGCAGCTGGACAGCTAGCTGCCTTGGTGATCCGCAGTCACACTGCAGGTGCCCTGAGCAGCTTTATTTTTAGTTGATTATAGAGAGAGAAGAAGGGAGACAGACAGAGAGAGAGAGAGAGAGAGAGAGAGAGAGAGAGAGAGAGAGAGAGAAGAGTCGATTTGTTGTTCCACTCCTTTACGCATGCATTGGCTGATGCTTGCGTGTGCCCTGACCGGCAATCAGTCCCACACTTGGACAGAACGGAATGATGCTCCAACCTACTGAGCCACCCAGCCCGGGGCCGCCGCTTTGCATTTGAGATTCTGGCCAAGAGAGTGAAATCAGGACGGTTTACCTTAACCCTGTCTCCCACCGAGGAATACTTCGGGGGAAGGCCCGTTTCTCACTCCAGCCATCCGTTCTGAGGAGTTTATTGTGCTCTAAACCAGAATATAATAAAACCAGTGCGGATGACCTCATCCTCGCTCCCTAGAGGGCACTGTGGTTAGTTTACGCACATTATCCATCTCATTACATCATGTTTCCAAAGACGTTTTACGACTCTTTCTGCGCCTCATCTTAAAACAATCATGACTTGATGTTTTCAAGTCCATAAGCCAAGCACATGTGCAGACTTTCATTTCTCCGATAACGACTATGAAGCCCAATTCTCTCTATGCAGCTCTTTTAGGCTTGTTTCCATTAACCCAGTGCTGAGCAGATCACTCAATGTGCTTTCAATCCCTTCTACGTTGAGCTTTTCAAAATACAGTGTGTGGACGAACCACGCCCTAGCACCTCTGTCTTCTCATGGAAGCCAGGCCCAGGGACCGGGGGAGGTCCGCAGTGACTCTCAGTGGCAGGGCCCAGCTGGGATTTCAAAAATGCAGCTCCGACTGAGTGGTAAATGCCATCAAAGGGACATCCTGGCTCAGTAGGGGAACTACAGATTCATGGGACATATATTACCTCATTGCGAAATTTATTCTCTGCCAAGAGGAGACGTAGGTGTAGTGACCATTTGGGAGACCGTGGCAGGAGCCCTGTGGTCTGCTAAGTGTCAGTATATTTATTTAATCTCATCCACTTGCAGGTTCTAAAGTCACACAACCGCACACCATCCTGTTACCCATTTAGAAATGACTTGGGCTAGGATTGCTCATCGAGAAAGGAAGGATGATAATAATACCCACCTCGCAGGATTACTAGGAGGATTAGATGAATTTGCTCTCTAAGTAGAGTGCTGAGAACATGCCAGGGTCAGAGTGAGCTGTCTAGGAAAGGCACGCCTGTATTTCTCGTCCGCTCTCTCTGTTTACTCTACACTTCTGTACTCTGGTTACCAAGTGTGGGAGGGGTTCCCCACACTCTAGTGCTGCTTCCTTAGGACTCAGGCCTGCAAGACTGTCCCCCCCGACTCTGCCCACTTAAGACACCAATCGCAAGTCCAGGTTGTCTTGCCAACCTGGCTATCCATCAGAGGTATCCATGGCTCCTTCCTTGGGCTTGGTAATTTGCCAGAGTATCTCTCAGAAAAGCAGTCCGCTTACTAGACTACTGGTTTATTATTATATTTCTTAATACACAGCCAAATGGAAGAGAGGCAGAGGGTAAGGCATGTGGGAGGTGCATAGAGCTCTCCTGCCCTCTGTGAGTACCCACCCTCCTAGCATCTGCACTGTTCACCAGCCTGGGGGCTGTCCAAATCCCGTCTTCGGGGTTTTTATGGCTCCACTGGCCATTGTTGATTGAGTCAACCTCTAGCCCTTTCCTCCTTCCAATCCTTCAACCGCTTGGTTGGTTCCCTGACAGTCGGCACCCATCCTTAGGGGCTTTCCAAAAGCCACCTTATTAACATAAACTCAGATATGACTGAAAGGGATTTACTACTCCTATCACTCATATCATTTAGGACAGTGGTCAGCAAACTGCGGCTCTTGAGCCACATATGGCTCACGAGCCGTGGTTTGTCGCTCTGTTGACTAATGAGTTTGCCCACCACTGTCATATACTACCCTTTATTTAGCTCTTTGCACACAATATACACAATTGCCTAATCCTCAAGCTTCCAACAACATGGTAACATTTAGTCTAGTCCAGTGGTCGGCAAACTCATTAGTCAACAGAGCGGCAAACCGTGGCTCTCAAGCTGTGGTTTGCCGACCACTGATTTAGGAGATTCTAAGGGTTTTAGGAGCTCTGTGTCAGGAAGGGACAGAAGACCAAATACTTCTTAATATAAACCACAGTATCACGTAAGCACTCCACCCATGTTGGTTATTTTCATCTAAATCCTCCCAATAGCCCTAGCCAGTTTGGCTTCAGCCTGCAGACTGAAGGGTCCCAGTTTCCCTTCTGATCAAGGGCATATGTCCAGGTTGCAGGCTCAATCCTCAATGGAGGGCATCCAGGAGGCAGCCAATCAATGATTCACTCCCATCTTATATAATAAAAGGGTAATATGCAAATTGACCCTAATGGTGGAACAACTGGGAAAGACTGTCGCTATGACATGTACTGACCACCAGGGGGCAGACGCTCAATGCAGGAGCTCCCCTGGTATTCCGTGTGCTCCCACAGGGGAGTCTGCTCAGCTACAAGCCAGGCTGACTGCTGCGAGCACAGCTGTGGTGGCGGGAGCCTCTCCCACCTCCTCCACAGGGTTAAGGATGTCTGACTGTCAGACATCCACCAAATTGCCAGAGGGATGTCTGACTGCCAGCTTAGGCCTGATCCCCCAGACAGCGGGCCTAAGCCAGCAGGTGGACATCCACTGAGGGGTCCCAGACTGTGAGAGGGTGCAGGCTAGGCTGAGGGACCCCTCAAGTGCACAAATTTTATGCACTGGGCCTCTAGTCATTGATGTTGCTAGCTCTCTCTCCTTCTCCCTTCCTCTTTGAAATCAATACAAATATATTAAAAAAAAAAAAAGAATAAATCCTTCCAACAACACTAAGAGGTAGATCTTATTTTATAATTGGGAAAGTAAGCTCAGAGTACTTAAATGGTTTTCTTGGGTCATACAAGTAAGTGATGCTATATGCAACTATTCCTAAACTGGTTGGTCTGACATGTTTTTTTTTTTCTTTACACCACACAGCTCCATTAAAAAATATATATATTTGTTATAAATAAGAACCAAGCAAAAATCATATACTACAGAGAAGACTATGTCTGACTTTCATTTCTATCTGGAAACAGGTTTGATCTGACCCTTTTCAGAGTTATAATGATTATGCCAATACATTTTTAGTTCAAAAGTTTGAGGAGCTAATTTATGTTATGTGGAAAAACCTAATGATATATGTAATAGCTATGTGTGGGATGTGACCTTGGAATTTTAAGTTTAATAGTCAAACTGCTACTTTTGTTGTTGCTTATATATGACTATTTAAATATTTACCCAGTTTCTAAGCTACTTACTGCCTGTACCACAGCTTTGCTTTCTTGGTGTTTACATCCACCTATTCTTGTGTGACAAAACACTGGAAAAACTCAGCGTTTTATTTTTTAAAGAGTTAGAGGCGGTGTGGTTCTATAAGCAAAGAATTTATTGAAATGGGGAGAGCTAAGCAAGTAACGACAATGTAGCATACTTTCCTTTTTCCCTTGCTGGAATAGTTCAGGCACCACATCTAATCTCTTACATAAGTCTTATGCAAGCGATGTGAGCCGGTTCTTTCCTGAAATTGTGCCAGAGCTAATTCAGATATTGAAGGGCCTTTGCGTCCTAATATTCCTGGTTAGCGTGCCATACACTTACTTTACTTAGTTCACCTGGGCTATTTTTAAATCGCTTGTGTAAACACACACACACACACACACACACACACACACACACACACACTCACTCACTTATAAATACTCTTGCCAACACAATGAAAGCCCATATTGTATTTGCTCATGTATGCTTAGCCTGGGAGGGAGGGAGGAGAAAGTTTAAAATGATTAATGCTACTTATTTAATCTTTCATGGAAACATGTATCATAGCCGAAGACATTTTAAAAACAAACCATTATTATTCATCAGAACTTTTGTAGGCCACAGCTCCAGCGTAGAAGGCTAGCAGTCCTGTGAACTGGCTCAGGGATTTTATTCTTCTTTATTTTTATTTGGAGAGAGAGGAGAGTGAGGCAGCTCAAAGTTGAGTGACTCCACTCAAGGACAAAGCGGGAGTCAGAAACAGAGATAAATCAGGCCTCAGCAATACTGCTTGGACCACAAAGAGTAGCACAGAGGTAACGCGAGAAAAACAAAACCAGAACAACAAAAACCGGAGGATGCAATTCAAGGGAATTCCTAATCTCACCACTAAGGACACAGTCTTCTGGAATCATCCTCTTAGTCCTGGACTTAGTGGTTTACTCCACTGCAGAGAAATTAAACATGATCTTTTTGCTTCCCAAGTGGCAGTACTAGCTACGCTTTTTATAACAGTTTCCCCTCCTCCCCTCCCAGTTATGATACATGTTTCTATGAAAGATTAAACAAGTGGCATTAATCATTCTAAACTGTCTCCTCCTTCCCTCACAGGGCAGCTATTGTTCCAGCGTTAGGAAGCGTGGCATTGCAAAAACGCCTCTCCGCTCCTTCCCTTACGGGACGAACAAGGAGAATATGGGCCCGTGCGATGGTTCTCAATCCTGACTGCGCTTTGTAAAATGTCATGCCCCACGCTAGCCATTGTGGCTCCGTGGATAGAGTGTTGGCCTGCCTATGAAAAGGTCCCAGGCTCGATTCCAGTCAAAGGGCACATGCCCTGTGCGGGTTCGATCCCCAGGAGGGGGCATGCAGGAGGCAGGCGATCAGTGATTCTCTCTTATCGTTGATATTTCTTTCTCTCTCCCCCTCTTTCTTCCTCTCTGAAATTAATGAAAATTAAGAGAATAAATAAGGAGACACACAAATAAACAAATAAAATGCCATGCCTGGGTCCCTCTCCACTGGGGGATACTTAATCACGTGGCCTGGGGTGGAGCCAGGGAGCAGTGGCTGGGAACCACTGGTCCTGTGGAATACAGTAATACCTCAAGATACGAGTGCCCTAACATACGAGTGTTTTTTGAGATACGAGCTGTCGAGCGAGCCATTTTTGCTTTGAAATACGAGCAACAGTTGAGATACGAGTAATCGCATGGATGGGCCGGCTGCACACGACCCACCAGTTTACCGCGACTCGAGCGTCTCATAGTTTCCCACGCCTCAAGGTTACGTAACGAATTAAACTCGTATCTCGAGGTACCACTGTATTGCTGTGGAGAAGGCAGCTGCTAAGCAGGATGCAAGGTTATCATGTTCTTTATTCCTGTACTAGAGGCCCTGTGCATGAATTTGTGCACGAGTGGGGTACCTCGGTCTGGCTGGCGATTGGGGCCATTTGGAGCCATCTTGCTTAGTCCCACTTTGGGGCCAGCAGCAAAAAGTTGGCTGTGGAAGTGCACTGACCACCAGGGGGCAGCTCCTGCATTGAGCGACTGCTTCTTGGTGGTCAGTGAACATCTTGGTGACTAGTTGAATGGTTGTTTGGTTGACTGGTTCTAACGGTAGCTTAGGCTTTTATATAGAGAGATATAAACTTTTTCTGAAGGATGCATTCATGTGCTGGGAAGGAAAGAAATTTGCCTGCTACCGTTCCAGGTTCTTCTGGCTGGTTGAAGAATTAAAGTCACACTAAACAGATTTAGCAGGAGAAAAAACAAATGTAATGTTGTAGGTATGGAGGTTTCAGAGACATGGTACTAAAAAGTGGCCAAAACAGGCAGCTTTTTTATTTTTTTGACCAAAAAAACCCCATAAATTTGTGAGGAACTGACAAGACAAAGAAACTTAGGCTTGGACGCGTAATTAGTGAAGATCCTAAGCAGAGTTTGTTTACAGTCTTCTCAGCCCTGAATTTCCTGTCTCTGTTATAAGGATGTCTCTTTATCTTCTGGTGCGTATGAGAGATTTATTTCCTGCTTTCAGGAGAAACAGATGAGGGTCAAAGTGTTCTTTTTTCCCACTAGCTATTTTTCAAATAACTTCAATTCAAAATAATCAATATGTAATGCGGCATATTTTGGGGTGGCCTGTCCTGAACCCCATTACATATCTATAATGATATGGGAAATGAGTCTGGGTAATTCAGAGGTGAATAGTTTTTATTCACAAAGTTATGTATTTTTATGTGTACTTAAAAAATTAAAATATAGCCAAAACAGGTTTGGCTCAGTGGATAGAGCATCGGTCTTCGGACTGAAAGGTTCCGGGTTCAATTCCAGTCAGGGGCATGTTCCTTGGTTGTGGGCGCATCTCCAGTGGGGGACGTGCAGGAGGCAGCTGATTGATGTCTCTCTCTCATTGATGTTTCTGGCTCCTGTCCTTTCCCCTTCCTCTCTGTAAAAAAAATCAATAGAATATATTTTAAAAAATAAAAATACTGTAATTAAAAATTAAAATACAGGCATGTCAAATGAGGGAATTTACAGAAAGATATGCTCTGTAAGAGAGTATAAAATTTTCCTTTAAATGAGTTAAATTAAAAAGTGAGTTCATTCACATAAAAAATATTATTATAGTAGTATAGGTACTATGAGGATATTTTAAAAATCATAAAGTTGATTAGAGAATGACTAAAAATTAACTCGAGCAGGGTGAGAAAAATCAACGTGCAGGTCCACCCATGTTGTGGACCATCTGAGTTATCCTTGGTGGCAGCTGCCATGCACACAGCACCTTCAAGATGAGACAGAATCGAAGTTGATTCTATTCAATTCTCTAAATGGCTATTTCATTCGTGGGCACTTCACTGGATGACCCGTTGCCAAAAGTCAATGACCTGCTTGATGACCTAACCAGCTGACCAAGGGAATGCTGAGAGACACTGGTCTTAAACCAGGTGGTTTGGTGTTTTGCCTTAGGAGACAGAAACAATTGTCGGGGAAAGAACGGGGGTTAGGATATAAGTCCTTAGACACAGAGAAGAAGACAAGTGCCGTCTCACTGAAGTAAGTAAGGCTCACAGTGTCCCATTACACATTACGGAAGTATTCTTGTATCTGAAATTGGAAACACACTTGAGATTCACATTCAGCCGAGCTGGACTTAGAAATTCATGATGGTGCGAGTGCTGTGACACTGAGGCAAAGCTAAAAAGCAAAGAAAAACAAAACATAATCCCTTCAGTAATGTAACCGTTGATCACGGGGAGTTGATGTTTTGCTGAAATGGCCTTTAGTGAGTTAGCAGCTTGGCTAACTGGCTTTTCACAAAACAGTTTTGCTTTAGAATCATAGTCACCTCCCTTATGGCAAACTGGAATACTTTTTTCTTTTTGTGAGTCTTTTTTACCTTAGTGGACTAGACTGCTAACTTTAGGAACAAGCCCTATTAAGGCATTTTCGGGTACAGTACCTTTTTTCTCCAATTGTCACTAATGACACACAATCTCAAACTCAAGTATCAATTGAGTCCAGCCAACCCAAATATCTACCTATGAATAAAAAGGATGAATATGAGATCTGTTCATCTATCTATGAGTAATTAAATATTAATTGGGATTTAAAAAAACCAATAATTAGACTATATATCATGAAGCATATACATCTAGGTATAGAGTTTAGTTAGTAATTTAATTAATCTTTAATGAAGAATGAGAATTCTAATATTGATTGATATCCTTTTCCCCCCAATAAGTCTTAATTTGTTGGCTTCCTTCCTTGATGTGACCAGTAGAATTATTTCTGTCCTAGTGTGGTTAGAATTCTCATCTTATTTTGAGTCTCTAGGTTCTATTTTTCTTTTATATATCTTCTGTGTGATCTTAGTTAGAGGTTGTTTTGTACTGAGGTTGTCACTCTCATATATGAAAGGTAGAAATAGTCTCGTATTATATATGTTCAAAGTGCTGGTTTTAGATACAATCTTCACCAGCTAATATAAAGGGTTGCTTTCCTTCAGTAACCCCTTTTAATGCCTGCCATATAAAAGCAATGTCTCCTCTCTTTATTAAGTGACCTCACATTTCTCCCTCTGATTCAGACTTCCGTATTCTACCTTATTATGGCAATAGAAACCTTTTAAACTAAGCAATCTCAAGCAGGAAGAATAATTTCCTGATCTCATCTAAATAGACGTGAACCCTGGACTATTAACACAGTGACACTTAAGGTCAAACATCATTAAGTGCTCTATTTGGCAGCAGCCTTCAAGTGTTATTGTTTAACCACTTCAGACTCACTGTCCCATTGGCCTCATTAGAGTTATGTGGCACAATGCCTTTTGCCATTCCCAACAGGAGATAACATATGTGACTCAGCCCTTGTTGAGTCCCCAACCTCCATCAACCTTTCGATGAAACTCTTGCAGTTATGACATATGCCAGATGTTGGGCGTCATTTAACTCTGGTGGTCTTGATCTGGCATCTAGAAGGGTTTAGCAATCTGTACAAGGGGCTGTGTGTAGATTAAATAAGAGTCCAGATACAAAACATAATTTTGAAAGGCATATTGAAGAAGGCATAGGAGCTTGGCTGAAGAAATCAAGTTCTCCTCAACTCAGGATCCCTTGCTTTTTATTAACACAAATTGTCCTGAGGCAAGGTGGAGATATACACTGCAGAGGGTAGGGTTTCGTACAGAGTCCATTGTCAGATTGGAAGAGTTACCTCTGGCTGTTCAGATGTTTGGCCAACAGGAGGTAATAACATGTAGATTAAGATGCCCTGAGCTGTCTGGCAGCTAACAATCAATTTATGTATCTTTTTCAGGTTTGGGGAAATGCCTTTAGCCATTCCCAACAGGCAATAACATATGTGACTCAGCCCTTGTTGAGTCCCCAAATCCATCAACCTTTTGATGAAACTCTTGCAGTTATGACATGCTGGAACTGGCCTCCGGCAGCCCCATTAGAGTTATATGGCACATAGTATGTGTAGAATCAACTTTAAGATCTTACCAGTGTATTGGCTACAATGCTATGTTTGTCTCTAAAAATTTGATCCAAGAGATATTTCATATTTTAATGTAGCCAGTCAGTGCAGTCAAAATAGAACCAGCTGTGGACACAGAAAGCTAGGGGGCCACCATGGGTTTTAGAGTATAAGGGATATCCCATACCCAAGATTTTCCTCCTGAAATTGTAAAATGAGAGGCATTTTAAATAATTACTTTAAATTTGAAAACAGAATTATTCTTGGAAAAAGTTTTATATTATGCTTCCAACAGTTAAGGGCCAGTCTTCTGGTAGATGAATAAGAGTGGGAAAATGGCCCCCTAAGGACCTTATGCAATAGGACAAGGGAGCGGGGACTGAGAAGCCAATGGATGAGGTGGGGGAGGGGAACTACAAACAGGCTTGTTCAGTTGCCCACACTCTGAGGGTCTCCCTAACCCTGAACAGTTGCTGTTGACAGTAGTGATGAGGCCTACGGAGAATTTCTGTGTCTACATTGGCACTGGCAATAGAACTTTCTGCAATGAGGGAGATATTTTCTATCTGTTCTATCCAATAGGGTAGCCACTAGCCACATATGGTATAGAGCTTTTAAACTGTGGCTGGTGCAACTGAGGGAAATGAATATTTAACTACAATTTCTAAATACAAATAAGCACACGTGGCTAGTGGTTACTGTATTAGACAACGCAAGTCTAGACCATGCTCCCTGTGAGGACTCTGCAATGTGTTGCCAAGACCAAACAAAACTCTAATTTAGTTTCTTTTCTTCTCTATTTTCTGCATTGCAAGACTATTTCTAAATGAGACCTACCAAATTAGTATTACTACTGTTGCTATATTCATACACAGTTGACTCTTTTTTTTTTTTTATAAAAAATATATTTTATTGATTTTTCAAAGAGGAAGGGAGAGGGACAGAAAGTTAGATGAGAGAGAAACATCGATCAACTGCCTCCTGCATGCCCCCCACTGGGGATGTGCCTGCAACCAAGGTACATGCCCTTGACCGGAATCAAACCTGGGACCTTTCTGTCCACAGGCTGATGCTCTATCCACTGAGCCAAACAGATCTTGGCTACAGTTGACTCTTGAACAGCTCAGATTTGACCTGCATGGATTCACTGATGTGTGTATTTTGCCAATAAATACGGTGGGTGTATTTCCTCTTCCTTATGATTTTCTTTTTTTCCCATTTTTTAAATTAAGGTATTACATGTGTACATATCTTTCCATTGCCCCCCTCCCTACCCAACTCCCATATGGGCCCTCACCCCCCAATGTCTTGGGTCCATTGGTTATGCATATATGCATGCATCCAGTCCTTCAGGTGATCTCTTACCTCCCCCACTACTCCCTAACTGCCTCTGTATCTATCTTTCTGTTCATCAGCTTATAATGTTCTTTATTATCCACATATGAGTGAGATCATGTGGTATTTTTCTTTCATTGACTGGCTTATTTCACTTAGCATAATGCTCTCCAATTCCATCCATGTTGCTGGTAATGGTAAAAATTCCTTCTTTTTTATGGCAGCATAGTATATTCCATTGTGTAGATGTACCATAGTTTTCTGATCCACTCATCTGCTGATGGGCACCTAGGCTGTTTCCAAATTGTAGCTATTGTAAATTGTGCTGCTGTGAACATAGGGGTGCATAAATCCTTTCTGATTGGTGTTTCTCGTTTCTTAGGATATATTCCTAGGAATGGGATTACAGGGTCAAATGGGAGATCCATTTTTAGTTTTTTAAGGAAACTCCATAGTATTGTCTTCCACAGTGGCTGCACCAGCAGTGCAAGAGGGTTCAACCCTTTTTCTCCACATCCTCGCCAACACTTGTCATTTGTTGATTTATTGATGATTGCCATTCTGACAGGAGTGAGATGATATCACATTGTCGTTTGATTTACATCTCTCAGATAATTAGCGACTTTGAGCATGTTTTCATGTGTCTCTTGGCCTTCCTTCCGTCTTCCCTCAAAAAGATTCTATTTAGGTCCATTGCCCATTTTTTTATTGGATCATTTATCTTCCTTTTATTAAGTTGTATAAGTTGGCTGTAGATGTTGGAGATTAAAACTTTATCAGTGATAACATTTGCAATTATGTTCTCCCATACAGTGGGCTTTCTTGTTTTGTTGATGCTTTCTTTTGCTGTGAAAAAGCTTTTTATTTTGATATAGTCTCATTTGTTTATTTTCTCTTTAGCTTCCATTGCTGTTGAAGCAGTATCAGTGAAGAAGTTCCTTCAGCATACGTCTGAGATTTTGCTGCCTATGGATTCCTCTAGTATTTTATGGTTTTCCATTTTATGTTTAAGTCCTGTATCCATTTTAGAGTTTATTTTTGTGCATAGTGTAAGTTGGTGGTCTAGTTTCATTTTTTTTTTTTGTATGTATCTGTCCAATTTTCCCGATACCATTTATTGAAGAGACTATCTTGATTCCATTTTATGGTCTTGCCTTTTTTGTCAAATATTAATTGAGCATAGTGATTTGGGTTGATATCTGGATTCTCTATTCTATTCCATTGGTATATATGTCTGTTCTTGTGCCAGTACAAGGCTGTTTTGAGAACAGTGGCTTTGTAATTCAGCTTAAAATCTGGTATTGAGATCCCACCTACTTTGTTCTTCTCAGAATTGCTATAGCTATTTGGAGTCTTTTTTTGTTCCAGATGAATTTTTGGAGTTCTTTCTAGGTCTGTGAAATATGCCATTGGTATTTTAATAGGAAGTGCATTGAATCTATAGATTGCTTTGGGTAGTATGGACATTTTAATAATGTTGATTCTACCAATTCATGAACATAATATGTTGTTCCATCTGTTTGTCTTTCTCTATCTCCTTTTTCAGTGTCCTGTAGTTTTCTGCATATAGGTCTTTTACCTCCTTAGTAAGTTTATTCCTAGGTATCTTAATTTTTTCTGGTGTGATGGTAAATGGGATTGCTTTTTTAGTCTCCCTTTCTGTAAGTTCACTATTGATGTATAGAAGTGCCATAGGTTTCTTGGCATTCATTTTGTATCCTGCTACATTGTTGAACTCATTTATTAAGGCTATTAGTTTTTTGATGGAGTCTTTCGGGTTTTTTATGTACAATATCATATCATATGCAAATAAGGACAGCTTTACTTCTTCTTTTCCAATTTGGATGCCTTTTATTTCTTCTTGTTGTCTAATTGCAATAGCTTATACCTCTAGTACTATGTTGAACAGGAGTGGTAAGAGTGGGCATACCTGTCTTGTTTCTGTACTTAGGGGAAATGGTTTTAATCTTTGCCCATTGAGTATGATCTTAGGTGTGGGTTTGTCATATATGGCTTTTATTATGTTGAGGTATGATCCTTCTATTCCCACCTTGTTGAGAGTTTTTATCAAGGATGGTGTTGAATTTTATCAAATGCTTTTTCTGCATCAATTGATATATATGGCTGTGTGATTTTTATCTCTCAATTTGTTTATGTGATGTATCACATTTATTGATTTGTGGATATTGTACTATCCTTGCATTCCTGGGATAAATCCTACTTGGTCATGGTGTATGACCTTTCTGATGTACTGGAGGATCAGATTTGCTAGAATTTTGTTGAGGATTTTGACATCTATGTTCATGAGGGATATTGGCCTGTAATTATCTTTCATTGTGTTGTCTTTATCTGGTTTTGAGATTAGGGTGATGCTGGTTTCATAGAAGGAGCTTGGAAGTGTTCCTTCTTGAATTTTTTGGAATAATCTGAGAAGGATAGGTTTTAATTCTTCCTTGAATGTTTGGTAAAACTCCCCTAATAAGCTGTCTGGCCCTGGGCTTTTCTTTGCTGGAAATTTTTTGATGACTGCTTCAATTTCTTCCATAGTTATTGGCCTATTTGATGTTTAGATTCTTCCTGATTGAATTTTGGAAGGTTATATTTTTTCTAGGAATATGTCCATTTCCTCCAGGTTGTCCAGTTTGTTGGAAAAGAGTTGTTCATAGTATTTTTTAAAAATTTTTTGTATTTCGGTGTAGTCTCTCGTTATTTCACCTCTTTCGTTTCTGATTTTGTTTATTTGGCTCCTCTCTCTTTGCTTCTTGGTGAGCCTAGCTAGAGGTTCACCAATCTTGTTTATCCTTTCAAAGAAACAGCTCTTGGTTTTGTTAATCTTTTGTATTGTTTCTTTGGTCTCTATGTCATTTATCTCCCCTCTAATCTTTATTATTTCCTTCCTTCTGCTTATACTAGGCTTTTCTTATTGCTCTCTAACTATTTGAGTTGTAGAGTTTGTTAATTTACTACCATTGTTTCTTTTTTTGTTTGTTTGTTTGTTTTGTTTGTTTGTTTGTTTTTGTGGGTTTTTTTGCAGTAGGCTTGTAGAGCAATGAACTTCCCTCTTAAGATTGCTTTTGCTATGTCCATTAGATTTTGGATTGTTGTGTTTTCATTGTCATTTATTGCCATGTTGTTTTTTATTTCTTCTTTGATCTTTCTGGCAATCCAGTCATTGCTTAATAGCATGCTATTTATTCTCCATATGTTTGATATTTTTATTGTAGTTGATTTCCAGTTTTATGCCACTGTGATCTGAGAAGATGCTTGATATGATTTCCATCTTCTTGAATTTGAAGAGACTTTTCCTATGACCAACATATGGTCTATCTTTGAAAATGAACCATGTGCTCTAGAGAAGAATGTATATTCTGTGGCTTTGGGATGAAATGTTCTGAAGATGTCAATTAATTCCATCTGGTCTAGTGAGTTATTTAGGATTGATGTTTCTTTACTGATTTTTTTGTTTAGAGGATTTGTCCAATGGAGATAGTGGGATATTAAAGCCTCCTTCTATGATTGTATTGCTGTCAATCTCTCCCTTGATATCTTCCAGAAGTTTTTGTTTTATGTATTGGATGCATATATGTTTACCAGAGTTATTTCTTCTTGTTGGATTGCTCCCTTTAGTATTATGAAATGGCCTTCTTTATCTCTTGTTATGTCCTTCACTTGGAGATCTAATTTGTCAGATATAAGTATTGCAAACGCAGCACTTTTTTTTTCATTTCCATGCACCTGAAAAACATTTTTCTATCCCTTCACCTTTAATCTGTGTGCATCTTTTTTTAAAAATATATTTTATTGATTTTTTTAGAGAGGGATAGAGAACCAGAAACATCAATGAAAGAGTGACATCCATCAGCTGCCTTCTGCACGCTCCCTACTGGGGATGTGAATGCAACCAAGGTACATGCCCTTGACTGCAATCGAACCTGGGACCTTTCAGTCCACAGGCTGACGCTCTATCCACTGATCCAAACCTGTTTCAGTGTCTTTTTTCCTGAGGTGGGTTTCTTGTAGACAGCAGATATATGAGTCATGTTTTCTCATCCAGTCCATTACCTTATGTCTTTTGATTGGAGTGTTTAATCCATTTACATTTAAACTTATTATTGTAGGTACTTACTTGTTGCCATTTTTATTCTTTACTTCTGTGTTCCTTCTTCACCCCCTATTTCTTTTCCTTTTTTCTTTTTTTACAACTGTCTCTTTAGCATTTCTTACATTGCTGGTTTGGTGGTAATAAATTCCCTAAGTCTTTTTTTTGTCTGTGAAGCTCTTGATTTCACCTTCAATTTTGATTGATAGCCTTGCTGGGTAGAGTATTCTTGGATTCAGACCCTTCCTTTGCATGACTTTGTATATTTCATTCCATTCCCTTCTGGTCTGATGAGTTTCTGTCGAGAAATGGGGGTTCCTTTATAGGTAACTTTCCATCTCTCTCTGGCCATTTTTGAGATTCTTACTTTGTCCTTGTTGTTTGCCAATTACTGCCTTTTCTGGTGATGCTTGCTTTTCTAGCATATGTAGGCCTTTTCTTTTTCTACCCATGGTCTCTCTTCTCTGGGTGTCTAGTTATGTAGTCCTCTCTCTCCTGTGTTGATTTAAAGGCATAAAATACAACACAATCAGGTACAACACAAGACACTGAACACAAATGTATTCACAATATTCTTAACCCCAAATAAAGATGACCACCAGAGAGAGGCAAAGTAGAGGATAGGAGAGAAAGAAGAATAGAGGGGGGGAAAAAGAAAGAAAGGAAGGAAGGAAGGAAGGAAGGAAGGAAGGAAGGAAGGAAAGAAGGAAGGAAAGAAGGATGAAAGGAGTGTCAAAATGAAATTGGGAGGAGGAAAAAAAAGTAAGAGAGAAAAGAAAAAGAGTAAGAAAGAGAAGGGGAACAAACTATATATATGGTGTGAAAACTTCAATAGAATGGCCACTAATCCCAACAAATGCCAGCAACAAGTACCTGGAGATTAACACAAACTACAAACAACAACTAATAACAAGCAAGGTGAAGAAAAACAGAAGCAAAAAAATAAATAAAAACAAAGCAAACTAAAAAAACAAAACAAAACAAAAAGAATAAGCAAACAATCTCACAGAAAAAGCATAAAAATCGATATAATCAACATTCTAGCAAACAGAGAGAAAAACAATTTTTTTGGTTAGAGAAGACAGAGAGAGGTGTGTATAGACTTGGAGCAGGAGATTGGAAATTAGATATATAAATAGGGTGAAATTTTAACAAGGGATAAAAAGAAAGAATAAGGAAAATCTAAAGTAGGAAAAGGGTAAGAAAAACAGGACCACAAAAGGGGAAAAGTTAGGAAGAGAGTGATGGCATAAAAGTAGAGTTGAGATAGAGTAAAATGATGCTTAAGGAAAGATGAAAATAGAATGTAGAACACTAATCCCAAAGTAAAATAAATGACACTTCTTTAAAAAAAAATTAAAATAATACTAGTAATAACACTGATTGAAAATAAAAATGTAAAAATTATAAAGGTAAATTCAAGTGAGAAAAAAAGGGGAAAAAGTAGTTTCTTAAATAAAGATGAAAAAATTAAAAATTAAAAATAAAATGTGCAGTAGTAAAGTTCATTCGCTTTCTCTATTGTTCTGTTTGGCATGCCTGTTTCCTAGTCAGGACAGTATTTCCCTGTGTTGCACTGCTCCTCAGTGTTGTAAGCCAGTCCTGATTTTTAAGCAGGCAGTGTGTCTTAATTTCTTGTGTTCCTTTATTTGTGATTGATTACACAAGAGTCAATTTGTCATTCAGCCACTGGAGGGCAGTGTTTCTGGATTGACCTCCAAGTCTATAGGTCCTCTCTAGCCTGTGCTTAGATTCTGCTTTCTCTGTGGCACTCAATATCAGTGTGTGGGAGTGGGCAGTCCCAGAACTGGTTCTCCGACAATCACTCTCCATTCTGATCTTTAGGTTCCAGAATAACAACTTTCCCCTGCAGTCTCCCAGTGTGTTCCAACCGGGTGATCCTATGTATTGGGCTTAGCAATCAGGAGCAAGGATCTGAAGTGGAAAAAGCACAAGTGCGCGAACTCCAGAGCTGCTCGTAAGTCTGCACAGTCCCTTTTCCCCTCTCATGTCCAAGCAGCCAGCACACTTTTAAAACTCCCAGGTTGTCCTTCTGCATTAGATCAAAATGGGTTGCTTTTCAGAGAGAGCCCCTCTGTTAGCAGCTCTGAGGACCCCCTTCCACATTCACGGATCACGCCAGCCCCAATAGCCACAGATTTCTCTAGGTGCAGATTTCCTCCAGTCCTCCAGCTTTCACAGTGCAGTGTTTCTCTGTCCTGCTGGGACCAGAGACTTCACCTTATCCCAGGCAAAATCCAACCTTTCCATGGTGGAGTGTAGAACTCCTCTGAATCCATGTGTCTTCGCCAATTGGGGAACGGTGCTCTGGGGTTTGCAGCTGTTCAGTGGGTGCTGTAGTTGTAGATTTTCAGGCTTCACATAACATAACTTTCCCCTTCAAGATGACGT
The DNA here is from genome assembly GCA_004026805.1 of Lasiurus borealis. Classification (NCBI taxonomy): domain Eukaryota; kingdom Metazoa; phylum Chordata; class Mammalia; order Chiroptera; family Vespertilionidae; genus Lasiurus; species Lasiurus borealis. Next base: position 48,675 of record PVJN01005058.1, on the reverse strand, counting down.
GGTCTCTAGGTCTGAGGTGGTGGCTCCAGGAGGGAACCCAGCAGCAGCGAGGGCTGCCCAGTCAAGGGAGCCCTGTCTAGCAGTCCCCCACCTTCTCCTGGAGTATAGCTGTCCCTTAACTTACCAAAGAAAGAAAGAAAGAGAGAGAGAGAGAGAGAGAGAGAGAGAGAGAGAGAGAGAGAGAAAGAGGAAGGAAGGAAGGAAGGAAGGAAGGAAGGAAGGAAGGAAGGAAAGAAGGAAGAAAGGAAGAAGTGCGACCCTCAGCTGTTCTTTTTTAAATTTAATAAATCTTTATTGTTCAGATTATTATAATTGTTCCTCTTTTATTCCCCCATAGCTCCCTTCCACCCAGTTCCACCCCCCCCCCTCTGCCCTTATCTCCCCCACATTGTCCTCATCCATAGGTCAGCTTTCCTGTGGTTCTGGATAATGTCTGTTCTGTTAGCTGTAGTTTTGAAACTGTTGTGGGAGGAAGCAATTTAGGTGTTCACCTATGCCGCCATCTTGGTTTCTCCTCACCTATTCTTCCTATCTGCTCTGGGACAAGGCTCAGGACATAGCTGCCTATTCTGCTGCCATTTTTTTTCTCCTTATGATTTTCTTAATATTTTCTTTAGACCACTTTATTTTAAGAATACAGTATGTAATACATATACCACAAAAATATGTGTTAATCAAATATTTTTGTTATGAATAAGGCTTTCAGTCAACAATAAACTATTAGTACTAAGTTCTTTGGGAGTCAAAAGTTATACACAAAATTTTGACAATTTGGGGGCGGGAACACTCCTAACCCCCTTGTTGTTCAAAGATCAACTGTATCGAATACCTACTAAGTTCTGCGTATATTTATTATTATTTTAATCCTAACAACAGACTTTCAAGATAAATATTAATTGTTTTTTAACAAATGAAGGAAGTTTCAGAAAGGTCATGAACAGCACCAAAACTTAAACTTAGATCTGCCTGATTCTGAAGTCTATATTCTTTCTGCTACATCACACTAACTGTACCAAACATAAAAAATATTTTAAATAATCTATATCTGTTTTTCTCGACCAAACTATGCCTTCAATATATTGTAGTAACATAAATCATAAAATTTTCTCTCCTCACATCATTCTCTCTTCCGATTTCTCTATTGGATTCAGCCAAAGAGAGTGACTGATGTCTACAGCAGAAGTAGTTTTCATAGGAAACACAAATGGAGTCATAAAAGGCTAAATGGAAATATTTATGTCTAATAGGGCCATAAATGGATCCTAGCCCTCTGGGATATAGTTACTTTGAAAGCTTGTTAGTAAAGTAGTTGCTTGTTGCTTATTCTCCTTGCATTCTAGTTGAGGTAACTATTTCTAGTTGAACACTAGGATGGATTGACCTTGGTATGACTCAGTTCAAATCCTAGTTTCTTATCATAGACCATTAGCAAATTAAGGAATCAGAATTTGACATAGAACTCAGTTGTAAGCTAACAATGTATTACTTCTAAAGCTTTATCTATCAGTGTCATTATGCAAAAATATTAATGCTTGAAAATGTAGGAGTTATGAAACCAAACATGAAAATATATTCAAATAAATTCATGATAAGTAATATTAATTTTAGAGAAGGCAGGAAAGCATAATACAATTGACAATACAATTCTTTTTTTTTTAAAGGCCAATTAACTAATTTTTAAAAGTTCTTTTCAGTTGTCAGATTTAGCCTTCTCTAATCTGAGCTTAGATGGCAGAAAAACAAGCCAAAGAGAAAAAAGAAGAGACTAAGTACCCAATTAGAACTACAGCTCATTTAAGACAAATGGTACCCAGAAATGTGAGCTCAAAGGGAACTCAAAACTAGAGTTAGTCCTCAAGAGAATATTCGGTGATATGCAACGTCAAAGCCCATGGTAACTGGCCAACTAAGCGTGGGTCAGATATTCATAAAAAGCCCAGGTGGATGGCAGTGGCTTTGACATTGGAAGGGTTGCTGTAAATAAAGGGGAAATGAAGTCAACAACAGAAAAAATCCAGCCACTGGGGAAGCTACCGTACAAGAGAAGAAATAAAGTTTGTGACAGGACAGCATATGCTATAATCTGAATATCGGCATCCTCCCCAAATTCATATATGTAATGGAATCTCAGACCCCTTCTCTTCTGGGGTGATGGTATTAAGAGGTAAGGTCTTTGGAGGTACTAGGTCTTGAGGGTGGAGCGCCCACGAAGGGGATTAGTGTTCTTATGAAAGAGACCCCACAGAGCTCCCTCCCCCTTCCACCACAGGGAGAACATCGGCTGTGGAGCGGGAAGAGGGTTCTCACCAGAACACAACCATCCTGGTACCTGGGTCTTGGACTTCCTAGGCTTCACCTCTGTGAGAAGTAAGTGTTGGTTGTATGTGAGTTACCCAGTCTGTGGCATTTTGTTATATCACAGCTTTGACACGACTAGTAGAGGAGACTAGTTACGGAAGCGCTAGGAGTTTAAAAAGGAAGTCCATAGTGTGTGTGAGCATACAGCTGAGAGAGTGAATGCAAGACTGACTCATTGCTTCCTTAGAGTCAAGGACGAGGAGATCTTGGCTGGTGTGGGTGAGGAGTTGGACCAAAAGAAGCCTCAGCTCAGGCTTTAAAGATGGTGAAACCACTTGACACATAATCTTGTTGAGAAGAAATAATAGCCCTCAAAACGAACACATCTTCCCTGTGGCTGAAATCAGGTAGGGAGCCAGGGTCCTTACTTGTCCGTGAATAGACGTGGAATGGGCAGTGGTATCTTGGCAGGCAGCAAGTAACCTAATTTTCTTACCTCCCATCCCTCTATCTAAAGGCATGACTGGAGTCGCTGGACATTTTCATCCTGGTCTGTGTAAGAACAGCTTTAAACAGGTGTTTTCTGATGGCAATAGCCGATGACCCTCTCTTCATTTTAGTGCCCCCTTTCTTCCCCGGAGAACCTAACCTTAGGCCCCATTCCTTTACCCCCAGGGAAATTGCAGACTAGTCCCTCTGTATTTGCTCCAGGGATGGGGAGGACTCTGAGTACAAAAGGCCACCCCCCACTCCTACAGTGCGTGATAAAATGTCACTCATTATCTCCACCAATGAAGGACATGCTTTGGAAAACTCACATGGCCCAATGTTCTATTTAGTCCCTTTTGATATGTATTTCCCAATACATGTGTGTAAAAGTCACAGCAGTTGCACATAAGTGTTTAGCTTGTTTCCTTCCTTCCTTCCTTCCTTCCTTCCTTCCTTCCTTCCTTCCTTCCTTCCTTCCTTCCTCCCTCCCTTCCTCCTTCCCTCCACACACACTCTCTCTCTCTCTTTCTCTCTCTCTCTCTCTCTCTCTCTCTCTCTCTCTCTCTTTCTTCCTTTCTTCCTTTCTTTCTTCCCTTTTTTCTTGTTAATCCTCACAGGATATTTTCTTATTGATCTTTTAGAGAGAGCATAAGAGAGAGGGAAAGAGAGAGAGACATCAATTGGTTGCCTCCTACAGGTGTCCCAACCAGGACCCGGGCCAGAGAGGAGTCTGCAACCAAGGTACTTGCCCTTTGGTTTACAGGCCATTCTCTATCCACTGAGCCAAACCGGTTAGGGCTAGTTTTTTGTTGTTGTTTTTTAAACATATATGTTTTTATTGATTTCAGAGAGGAAGGGAGAGAGAGAGAGAGAGACAGAGAGAGAGAG
>PVJN01005058.1:0-42500 GCA_004026805.1 Lasiurus borealis | reverse complement strand
TGTATATCCTTCAAGACCTAACTCAGATACCACTTCTATAAGACAGTCTGCAATTACCCAAACCAAGTAGTCAAGCCCTCATTGGTGTGCCCTAAGTGCATCTTATAGAGCAATAATCCAGCAGTCTGAGTCTCAAAAGCATGTTCCCCAGCTTTTTAGCTTTGACCTTGAGCAAGTAACTTACCTCTTCTCTTACCTGGTTTTCTCATGTGTCATATACAGAGTTGTCATATCATAGTAAGCCATATCAAGTAAATTATAATATAACTAGAGGCCCGGTGCATGAAAACTCATTCCCTAGAGCGGGGACCCTCAGCTTGGCCTCCTTCCCCCTCTCACAGTCTGGGAGCCCTCAGGGGGGGAAGGCAACCCAACGATCAGGGGAAGGCGATGCCCCCATACACCTCTGCTGCTGCCACCTCAGCCGGCCCTGGTTACCTGAGCCTCAGGTGGCCCTAGGTGGCTGGGCAGCCATCATCTGAGGCTTGCCTGCTCCTCGGGCCAGCCCTGGGCAGCTGGGGGCTGAAGGCAGGTCCAGCCGCACTGTGCACCTGCCACCCTCCCTGTTTCCCCCTCCAACCCCCCGTGGCTGGATGAAAGGACTGGGGGACTCCAGCGGGGCTGATGGGACTGGGCGCCACCATCTTTGTGATAGTGTGATGGTCAATTTGCATATTACCCCTTTATTGGATAGGATGCCTGGTACACAGTAAGTCGCCAAAAATGTTGCTTACTATTACTGCTTGTAGATAAGAGAGAATCATTGATGGGCTGCCTCCTGCATGACCCACCCTGGGGATCGAGCCCACAGCCCAGGCATGTGCCCTGACTTAGAATCAAACCATGACCTCCTGGTTCCTAGGTCCATTTAGCCATGCCAGCTGGCTAAATTAGACTCCTTTTAACATTGGTCACAAGACATGGTGAATTATGCTTATTTGTGGACTTGAGTTATCTCCTCCTGCTGGATAAGTCAATGGCTGCAGCAGTAACATTAACTGCCCATTATTGTGTCCTTTCATTCCTACCCCAATGTCCCGTGTGTACATACAAACAAAACACATCTGATCAATGGAATGGACTGAAATGTGCCAAAATAGACTCTTGTTTTTTGTTTTTGTTTTGTGTTTGTAGTTCTTTTTTTAGACTTGACTTTTTTTTTTATCAGCTTATATCATACTAAAGAGTTAATCCTTACTTACCTAAAAAGGGCACCATATACATAACTAATAAGTATTGTAGAGTACTGCTTATATTAATTTATTCAAAATATCAGGTGACCTCACTTTATATGTATATTTTTTGTAAATATCAAATGTATTTTTAAAAACAGTGCTTCGTTCGAATAAAGTATTATATAACCTATTAATTATGTATCCTAACTTCTGCTTAGCCATTGCCAGAAGTTCAAATCTCGCCAAATGTTTTCCTCCACTGGCACGGAATTATTTTCTTTAGATTTAATCTCATTTTTCTGTTATAGATCCCTTTTCTCATCAAGAAAGTTTAATAGACTCCACACACGCATAGAGTCTGTTGACATGTCGCTCATAACGGAGGGAATGGTGATCCTTCAGCTCTAGCAGGGCAATCTGGTTCCACATCCGGTTTGGAATTGGGTGTAACCACCTCAGAGGCACGCACAGACCCCCTTTCTGTAAGTGCCTATCGGCTGCAGCCACATGCCATTCAGGCTCAGCTTTGGGAAAAAATGAGATTTGAAAAATCGTGAGTCTAGCCGAGTGTGCATCACATTATCTCTACCCCGTCTTTAAGGGCAGGGCTTTCTCAGGGCCTGGAAGTAAACAACGGGGCTCCTCTGTTCCAGGGGTGCGCTTCTGAAAGAGCAATTCCAGCCCCACAGGCTGGGGCCCGCGCTGCCAAAGGCCTGAGAGGGTTCCCGGGAATCTCCTGCTGCCGCCTGAAGTGCTGACAGGCCCTGGAGCAGAAAGACAAGGCTGTTCATCAGAAGGTAGAGCCCGGAGAGTCAGAGCTCAACTTTCTCAAGTTTCTCAGACCCTTCTCCACGCCGTTCCTCATCTCCAAACAACCCCAGGGCAGATATATTTTTTAAACTTTCCTCCGGGGAAGTGCGTTCCTGCTTCCCTCCACTCGGAACAAAAATAAAAGGTTGGAGGTTCTCGAAGCCAACTGCAGGCCTGGCCTCTCTCTCCCTGGAAGCTCCCCTCTCCTCCTGGATTCCAGGGGTGGGGGCAGGAAGAGGGGCCGCTGGCAGCAGCTCCCTCCCAGGTCTGCTCTCAGCTCGCCAGGCCTGCCCCTGGCTGTGCACTGTCCAGTCGGTCAGGCCTCACAGGACAGACAATACACGGAGAGGAAAGCATCTTCCTTACAAAGAAGGTGGGAAAGGTGGGGATCCCTGCCGTCCATGGACTTGCCCTGTTTTACTTTCTTCTAAAAAGCCTTTGCTTTTCTGAAAGCACATACAGGGATAAGCCTGCTCTGACGGTTTTAGGGACATCAGTGCCTCCGTGCACAAAATATTCATGCTAGAATGAAAATTAATGAGAGCCAGAACCGGTTTGGCTCAGTGGATAGAGCATCGGCCTGCAGACTGAAAGGTCTCAGGTGAAGGGCATGTACCTTGGTTGTGGGCACATTCCCAGTGGGGGGCGTGCAGGAGGCGGCTGATAGATGTTTCTCTCTCATTGATGTTTCTAACTCTATCCCTCTCCCTTTCTCTCTGTAAAAATCAATAAAATATATTAAAAAATAATATCCTCACTCCTTAGGTGAGGATTAAAAACAAAATTAAAACAAACAAACAAATAAATAAAAATTAATGAGAGATCAACTATACCGCAATAAAGCCAGGGCAGGGGGGTGCTCAAGGCACAAAGGGAGGGAGGGAGGGAGAGAGAGAAAGTCAGAGAAGGCTAGCTTCCCTACTGCTGATGTTGCTCTTCTACCATAAGAAAACCCTTGACCTTCACTGGAGGTCCCTGATCACCTGGAACAGAGACGGCCTCTCTCAAGTCCCAGCAGCTAAAGGAGGCCGTGCAGCTATGTTCTGGCCAAACCTTGTCAAAACAGGCTCTGGGTGCACTCTGCAGAGATGTCCCTAGAGCCCAGGCCAGGCCCGTCCTTCGGCTCTTGCTCCGTCCTGCTGCCTGGACCAGGGACAGGGTGCCACAGGGAAGACGGTAACCAGGTGGAGGAACCTGGCACAGAGCAGCCAACACCATTCCCTGAGTGTCTGTCTCTGGATGCGAGAGAGAGAGAAATCCGTTCCTCCCTTGCTTATGCCACTGCTGATGTCATTTCTCTCTCATTCCATATAGCAGCCCTATTGTAAGCAGAGCTGGGTTTCCGGAAGCGGCTGTAGCATTAGCTTCAGGAATTTCACTTGCCCAGAACTACTCCAACATGTGAGGAGAAAAACAATACTGTTTCCTCATGATCATTTTTTTAAAAATATGTTTTTATTGATTTTTAAAACTTGCATATTAAATCCTCCTGAATACATTATAGTTAAAAAAAAATAGGCAAAATGTGCCAGCTAGTATTGTATTTCCCCAAATTACTTGATCATGAAACTCCTTTTGCTTAAAAGTCATTACTATCTAGGAATATCTAGGAATATATATATTTTTTAACTGTAATGTGTTTAGAAGGATTAAATTTGCAATTCTGAATAGCTTTGTTGGGTAGAGTAATCTTGGTTGTAGGTTCTTGCTATTGATCACTTTGAATATTTCTTGTCACTCCAGTCTGGCCTGCATCGTTTCTGTTGAGAAATCAGCTGACCATCGTATGGGTGCTCCCTTGTAGGTAATTAACTGTTTTTCTCTTGCTGCTTTTAATATTCTCTCTTTGTCTTTTGCTCTTGGCATTTTAATTATGATGTGTCTTGGTGTAGTCCTCTTTGGATTCCTTTTGTTTGCAATTCTGTGCGCTTCCTGGACTTGGGAGAGATAGAAACTTGGATGAGAGAGAGACATTGATTGGCTGCCCTAAGCCTGCAACTCCAGGCATATAAAGGTTCCCTCAAATGACATAGGCCCCACAGCCCTGAATCCACACTTTCTGTCAGCAATTCAATGAAGCCGTCCTGTGTGCCTCTACAGTACACAGCACAGGAAATGGTTCACAGTTTTTTCTTACGTTAGGTAACCTGTAGGGCACTGGGTGAGATCCAGGAATACCAGCCTACTACTTCTCAAAATATATTCTAGATATTCCTAGATAGTAATGACTTCTAAGAAAAAGGAGTTTCATAATCAAGTGATTTGGGGAAATGCAATACTAGCTGGCACATTTTGGCTATCTTTTTAACTATAATTTATTCAGGAGGATTTAATATGCAAGTGTGGATAGAGAATCTCCCAGGAAGAAATGTTGTTTCTTAAACCAATTGTACTACCTCGTTTTTAATCAGGAGGTCATGGGCTAGTTTTCTGTGCAGCTTGATTAGAGCTACTCAGCAAGTCTCAGCAGGAAATAGCTATAGCAACCTGTGTATTTTATTGGTACAACATTAGTGGAAGAGGTGATTTCTTTTTCTTCCTCATTTTTAACTTGCTCCCTGTCATAGAGCTTTTGAAGTAACTTATGTACAACGTGAATTTTTGGGCTACACAGAATCTTTTAAAACATGGGCAATTGAGACTTTTAAAATTTTTTTATTTTTTATTTTTTAATTTAATAAATCTTTATTTTCAGATTATTATAATTGTTCCTCTTTTCCTCCCCCTATGGATCCCCTCCACCTGGTTCCCACCACACCCTCTGCCCTTACCTCCCCCACACTGTCCTCATCCATAGGTGTACGATTTTTGTCCAGTCTCTTCCCACAACCCCTCAAGCCTTTCCCCCTGAGAATTGTCAGTCCACTCCCTTTCTATACCCCTGATTCTATTATATTCACCAGTTTATTCTGTTCATCAGATTTCTTATTCACTTGATTTTTACATTCACTTGTTGGTAGACATGTATTTGTTGTTCATAATTTTTATCTTTACCGTTTTCTTCTTCTTCCTCTTCTTAAAGTACCTTCCAGCATTTCATATAACACTGGATTGTGCTGATGAACTCTTTTAGTTTTTTCTTGTCTGTGAAGCTCTTTATCTGCCCATCAATTCTGAATGATAGCTTTGCTGGGTAATCTTGGTTGTAGGTTCTTGCTATTCATCACTTTGAATATTTCTTGCCACTCCCTTCTGGACTACATAGTTTCTGTTGAGAAATCAGCTGACAGTTGTATGGGTGCTCCCTTGTAGATAATTAACTGCTTTTAATATTCTCTCTTTGTCTTTTGCTCTTGGCATTTTAACTATGATTTGTCTTGGTGTGGTCCTCTTTGATTCTTTTTGTTTGGGGTTCTGTGAGCTTCCTGGACTTGTAAGTCTATTTCTTTCACCAGGTGGGGGAAGTTTTCAGTCATTATTTCTTCAAATAGGTTTTCACCATCTTGCTCTCTCTCTTATTCTGGCACCCCCATAATTCTGATGTTGATACACTTGAAGTTGGCCCAGAGGTTCCTTACACTATCTTCACATTTTTGGATTTTTTTTATTTTTCTTATTTTTTTATTTTTTTGCTTTTTCAGTTAAGTGTTTTCTGCTTCTTTGTATTTCAAATCTTTGACTTGATTCTTGGGATCCTCTAGTCTGCTGTTAGATCTCTGTATAATATTGTTTATTTCAGTCAGTGTGTGTTTAATTTATAGTTGGTTCTTTTTCATATCCTCAAGGGTTTCACTAAATTTATCAATGTTTTCCAAGAAATTCTTGAAAGATCTTATATCCATGGTTTTGAACTCTATATCCAGTCATTTATTTTCCTCCATTTTTTTTCATTTGTGATCTGTTTCTTTGTGTCCGCATTTTTGCTGCTTCCCTGAGTTGGTAGAGTAGCTTTGTGTGCTAGGTGTCCTATAGGGCCCCATAGCCCCACCTCCTCAGTTACCTGAGGTGGACACTCTTGGTACACCTCTTCGTGGACTATGTGCACAGCCTTGTTGTATTTAAGTCTTGATTGTTGTTGGTATCACTGGAGGAAATTGACCTCCAGGCCAATTGGCTGTGAGGATCAGCTGTGTCTTCACCAGGAGAACTTCTGTGCTGGGGTCAGCCTTATGAGACAAGACTTGCAAAACTGCAAAAGCCTCTGTGTTCAGCTTGGTTGGGGCAGAGTCTCAGGGCTGAGCAGACAGCCTTGGCTTCCCATCAGCCCTGCCCTATAAGGCCCCTGGGTGTCCCTCAGTAATCGTGGCAGCCCTCTCTGTGTGCACTCGTGCTTGGGTGCCCCCAGACCTCTGCCTTCCGTGGCTCCCCTTAGTTTCTGTGTGCTCCAGGGACCCTTATACTCCTGGGTCCCCAGGGTCTCGCCTGAAACTGGGGTTCAGTGCAGTTGGAAGTGAAGTTCAGCGCAGTCAGGAGGTTCCGTCTTCCTCCCACTAGAGAAAGCCAGTGGCACAGTCAGCAGTGAGCCCTTTGTGTCCTCCAGGCTTCTGCCTTTTGTGGCTCCCCTAAGTTCCCATGCACTCCTCCCTTTTCCTGACAGTCCAGACTCCTCCTGTATGAGTCTCACCCAGAACTAGGGTTCAGTGCAGTCAGAACTGTGGCTCAATGCAGTTGGGAGTTTCCGTCTCCCTCCTGCTAGAGGAAGCCAGCCAGGCACTCCACCGTCCATCCTCTCCACACACGTGTCTCCATATCTCAGTTTTTTGCAGCTCCTCTGTGTCTCCCTCTTTCCTTCTAGTTGTAGAATTTCCACTCAGCCAGCTTTCCTGTGGTTCTGGATGATGTCCATTCTGTCTTTTAGCTGTAGTTTTGAAATTGTTGTGTAAGGCAGCAATTTAAGTGTTCACCTATGCAGCCATCTTGGTTTTTCCTCCAGACTGAGACTTTTACGAAAGGATTTTTGATAGTTAAATGTTGAAAAAAGGGCAGATTATAGGGGGAACATGGATCATACGACTCTTTCTTAATGACCATTGACACAAAAAGGCAGTCTCCCAGACACTTTGTTCTATTTCTACTTAAGCTGAAATGTTTTTTAACTATGACCTTCTAGAATTTCCTGTACAATATCCCCTGTTTAACATGTAGTTGCTAATAACTTCTTTACGGTCCTGAACGTCCTGTATCATTTCAACGATGACGTGAAGTATGACTTTGTTCTCAGCACTATAAGTAAACACAGCTAGAACAATATAGAGAATAATTCATGTATTAAAAACAAAACAAAACAAAGCAAAAAAAACCACACCCTCAACCGGGGCAGAAAGCTTATACTTAAAGACAAAATCTGGGAGGGTGGAATCGCCGTTCCTGGAAGATCTCACACTCCAGATCCAAAGCGAATTTTTTGAAACAATTCTCTTGGTTTAGAGTGTGCAAAGCCCTCGTGGTTTCCCCACACTCTCTGAATCCCCGAGGATATTGAGAGAAATTGCATCCCTGACCCTTCTTGGGTGGTTTCTATTACCTTCTCTCAACTTTAATTTCATATGATCTTTCTTATCATACAGTTTTTTTTTTTGTAGAACAGTATAGGTCCTTATAACCGCATTTTTCACTGTCGGGCTAAGGGCAGGATATGTTTCCCTTTCATCCAGAGACTCAATGATAAGCAGCTCCTCATCTTTACTTTTTCTAATAACGTGTCTTAAATCAGCTCACTTTCTTGAAAGGAGAGGATGGCACATAAAATTCTCCACTGGAGGGCACATACAGTGAGAACAATCACTTCCTAGGTGATTTTTAAAATGTAAACTTTCTTATAAACTACTAGAGGCCTGGTGCACAAAGTCATGCATGGGTGGGGTTCCTCAGCCTGGCTAGCTAGCAGTGGGTGGGGGGAAGGTTGGCTGTGGGAGCAATGCCCCCTAGTGGTCAGTGTGTATCATAGCGACTGGTTGTAAAAGTCGTTTAGGCTTTTATATAAATTGTATGGGAGTTGTTCGCTTTTGCTTGCCTTAGCTTGTTGTCCTGCACCTCGGCCGCTCATAGCTCTCTGCCACTCGTAGCTCTCCACTGTTAGTAGCTCATGCCCCACCCTTTGCCACTCCTAGCCTCCTGCTCTTAGTAGCTCACACTCTAACTGTTGCTGGTAGTTCATGCCACACTCCGTGAGCTGCTGTTCATTTGGTCGTGACAGCATTACGGCATGATAACCACTGGCCTTTTATATAAGAGACAGCACACATACATACCATAGCTCAGTGACATTATACATAGTGAGCTCTTTCATGAGCCCATAACTAGAAAAAGAAAAATTGAGCTTTGTCAGGACTCCTGAAGTCTCTTCAAAGCCACCTCCCAGGCACTCTTCACCTTTCTCCACCCCAGAAAAGAGCCATTATTATTATTTTTTTTACTTCTGTTACTGTAAATTAATTTGGCTTTTTAAAACAACCTGTGCCAATGGAATCAGTGTATATTCTTTGTCCCTGGGTTGACATTCTGTTTGCTGAGGTTGCCAAAGCAGCGACTTGTTCATTTTTATTAATGACTCACACGCTGTGGTATAAAAATGCAACAATTTACTTTTCCATTCTATCATGGATGGACCTTTGGGTTGTTTCTAATATTTGTTTAATAAAAATACTGCTGCAATAAAGATCATTGTACATGTCTTTTAGAGAACATACATATTTCTGTGGTTATAGATCAAGAAGTACAGTTTTTGCTCATAAACAGAGGTGTGAGAGCAGACTTATGCAGGCTTATAAGAACCTACTGTTAAATCTTTTGGAATTGACAACCCATTATAGCCATTATTAAAAGTATTTATATAAATTTACAATCAGTTAAAAAAATAGTAATAATAAATACTCAAAGTCCTTCTTTTTTCTTTTCTTTTTTTGAAATATATTGTTATTGATTTCAGAGAGGAAGGGAGAGGGAGAAAGAGCAGAAACATCAATGATGAGAGAGAATCATTGACTGGGTGCCTTTTGCATGCCCCTTTCTGGGGTTTGAGCCTGAAACATAGGCATGTGCCCTGACCAGGAATTAAACTGTGACCTTTTGGTTCATAGGTGGATGCTCAACCACTGAGCTATGCCGGCTGGACAAAGCCCTTCATTTTCTAATTATGTACTACATTTTAATTTTATCTGTGCTCTCAAGATTATTTGCATTTATTATATCTGTGTATTAGAAATATACTGAGTAATGGCATGCTACTATGAATCTTTTCTCATCTGTGCATTAAGGAAAATCACGTTGATAGCATTACAGTAGTTGTGGTGGTAGTATTTACACCATGAACATTAGCCAGCATTTAAAATCGAAATATGATTTAGTTTTGTAATTATTAGTAAGACTTAATGAATATGGAGAAATTGTTAATAATGCATATTGAACATAAAAGTGTATCACACCTATAGCCATTACAATGTAAATAGCATTTAAAAAACTGTGAAAACATTTTTCAAATATTTGAAAATTATCATGATTCAGCAAAGAATTGCTCACATAAATAGCTAAAAGACAAAGTTCCAAAATATGATTTTTGGTTGCATTTTTATCTTCTTCATTAATACTAGAGGCCTGGTCCATGGTATTCATGCCTGGGTAGGATCCCTAGGCCTTGCCAGCAATCAGGGTTGATCAGGTTCCCCTCCTCCTCCTTCTCTTGCTACCTGTGCACCACCACTGCATGGTTTCTTCCCCACATACACTCCCTGCCTCCTCCTTCTCTCACTCGGTCAGTGCCCTCCTGCTGCCACTGGTCGCCTGCCATGTTCTGCACCACCTTCTTGTGGTCAGTGCATGTCATGGTGAGTGATTGAACTCCTGGTCAAACTCCTGAGGGGAAAATTTGCATATTAGGCTTTTATATATATACACAAGAGGCCTGGTACATGAAAACTCATGCTCTGGGTTGGGGTGGGGGGGTCCTTCAGCCCAGCCTGCCCACTCTCACAGTCTGGGAGCCCTCAGGGGTGGGAGGCAACCTGGCAATCAGGGAAAGGTGATGCCCCCATCACACCTCTGCTGCTGCCACTGCCGGCAGTGCAAGCCTTGGCCGGCCCTGGTTACCTGAGCCTTGGGTGGCCCTGGGCAGCCAGGGGGCTGAGGGAAGGTCCAACCATACCGTATGTCCCCTGCCCTGCCCTCCCCCACCCCCCGCCCTGGCTGGGCTGAAAGGACTGAGGGACTCAGGTGGGGCTGTGGGGATTGGGCACTGCCATCTTGTGGCTATATGGCACTACCATCTTTGTGATGGCATGGTGGTCAACTTGCATATTCCCTCTTTATTAGATAGTATAGATAAACAAAAAATGTCATTCAACATTTATGTTGGAAATACGCTTGGAGAGTGTTAAACCATTATAAGCAAGCCACTGGTCAGAAGGTATAACAATTTTAGTAGAAAGGGCCAGTTTTCCAGTTTGCACTCTCATTTAGCAGTATGTATAGGAGTGTTTTAGTTGCTCCTCATGCAAGTCCTTTTGCTTCTTTTTAATTTCAGTCATTGTGGTTTATCTGTAGTGCTGTCACTTTTTTTGCTCGCATTTCTCTAATGATTAATGATGTTGATCACTTTTTTTGAAAGTTCATTAGCTATTTGCACATTCCACTGGAAAGGGTCTGTTTTTTTAATCTTTGGGGCATTTTCTTAATGGGTTGTCTGTGTTTTTCTTGTTGCTTTGTGGAAGTACCTTATATATTGCTGTATCTGATGTCTGATGTCTTATATCTTCTTATATATATTTTTGTCAAATATACATCTGTCCATTTGTAGTTTGACTTTCTTTCTCTTGATGGTGTCTTTTAGATCTTATTTTAGTGTAATCCCATTTATCAATCTTTCTCTCTATGTTTTTGGTGTAGCATTAAAAAAATATTTGCTTATCCCAAGGTCAAAATACTCTTCTCTGTTATCTTCTAAAACCTTTCATATTTAAATCTATGATGCCTCAGGAATCAATTTTTGTATTAGATGTGAGATGAGAGTCAACATTATTTTTTTTTACATAGGTATTCAAATACCATATTATTTTCCCATACAGATATTCATATACCACTTGTTGAAAACACTATCTTACCCTATTGCAGTGTAGAGTAACTGTTGTCATAAATCAAACTGTATCTGTGTGTGTCTCTTTCTGGACTCTCTATTCTGTTTCATGTGCCAAGACCACAATGCTTAAAATAAGTCTTGATAATTGTTTCTGTAAATCCTCTTATTTTGTTTTCCCTCAAGATTGTCTTGATGATTCTTGGCTCTTTGTATTCCCATAAAAATTTAGAATCAGTTACTTCTCCACTTGAGGGAAGGAGTCAAGGGGAGGTGATGTCACATAACAATTTGTTACTGTGTGTGAAAAAAAATCTGTCGCTGATTTGAAGATGCTTTGCATTTGTGAACTGTATGACTTGGCTGGGAGTAATAGAAAACTCCAAACCAACCGATTTAAATGTTAAAAAACTTTGTCACCTCACTTAACAAGAGCCTGTTCAAGGGAATATGACTCTTTTCATGGTATGATCAGGATCCCTGGGTCCACTTCTGTGTGACTCTGTCCTCTGCGTATTTTGGTTTTAGCCTCAGGTTGTCAAGAGAAGTTCCAGGTAACATGTCCATAAAGAACAATATATAAACAACCAAAGGAAGAAGCACTATTTCTCTTTGTATCATTCTTAAGGCAAAAATTGTCCCCACCAGAATTCCTGTCTTACAATAATTGGCCAGAATTGTATCCCATGTCTTTGCCTCAATCAATCACTAGCAACGAAAATAATTTGATGGTTGTGGGTCACCACCACATGAGGAGCTGTCTTAAAGGGTCGCGGCATTAGGAAGGTTTAGAAACACTGCTCTAAGTAATTGTGCCATATCAGCCTATGGTTTCCTGCAGCGTTCCAGCTGGCACACAATCTCTGTACATTTTCAGTTGGATGAGTTCAATGTCATTAATTTCAGATACATTTGAGTATGATTTATTGACTTGTTTCAAAGCGGACAGATGCGTGTGTACGCATCTTACGTTTGGTGATATATTTGAAACCCATGGTTTGACCTCTGGGAAAGCCAGGTCACCCATTTGAGGCTCATGACTAGCAACTCTTGCAGGCAGTTGGTTAATATGAAGGGATGCGGTCTACGTGACGTCTGGCGTGCCGTGGACAACCGGGGCTAGTTGACACTGACTTTGTTTTCTCAGTTACTGATAAGGGTGGTGCATGAATGACAACAATAAAATGCCTCCAAAAGCTCTGGCAGACTCAGGTCTCATAACCGCAAATGGTATCAAATGCAGGAAGAAAAACTGGAGCCTCTCCAAGTAGCTGACAGCACAGAGCAACGTAATGCAAAGCAACTGCCACGAGAACTCGCAAATCTCTCAAAGAAGGCCCTGACCGATGCGATCTTGGGGATCTGCTCAAAGAACACACAGACCTATGGATAACATCTGTGAGGCCAGCATCAAACCCCCCGTATATATTTCCTGATGGAAGTGTCATGTGAATTGGATCATGGGGATGTATGTCCCAGGCACTCTGAAAAAAATTATTGTTACACTGATCCAGTACTTATTCTTCTATCCAGTTGACCCCAATCTAAGATGAGTGGTCACTCCATAAACCAATTTTCCCAGGACCCGAGAATCTCTGGATTAAACATACCCTCAGTTTTGAATGAGAGAACCAATAATAAAAAGAGCTAAACACAACTGCCAGTCTTTCTAGGTCAGCAAACCTGATGTCCGTGCTTTTCAGGCCCTCCTTAAGTTTTATTTTCATTGAGATAAAATTCATGCAACATATTTGAGCATTTAAAAGTATACAATTCAATTGTTTTTGAGTATATTCATGTGGCACCACCATTACCAGTATCTAGTTCTGGAATATTTCCATTACCTCAAAAAGAAATCTCTCTTTTAAATGAACCTACTCCTGAAGGCACAACATATAAAATCCTGCATTATTTGTACATTTTCAGACTTTTCCGGTTGATTAATTGTACAACAAAGAGGAAACTTTTAACATAAATACATTTTAAGAACAACAAAATCATTTTATGCTGTAGGGAAAAGGAGGCCCTTAAGACAGGGTGACAGAAAATTGAAACAAGTAACAATAATCCATTATTTTTGGTGATTATGGTGGCCTGCCTGCAAGATAGCATCCAATGCTCTCTGCCTCCTGGTAGTCACACCGTATGTGAACCCTGCCTATACCATGCCAGGATTGATCTATGCACCCAATAGAATATGTAGAAGTGATGCTATGTCACTTCTGAGGTTAAGTTATAAAGACAGTATATATTGCCTTATCCTCCTAACTTTTGCAGTAATTTGTTACAGAGTAATAGGTAATGACTGTGGTGGTATTCGGGCAATAATACAGCAAAGGTACTAGCACAAGAAGAGGAAGTACCTGTGCCACAAAGAGCAAAGTTCTTTATAATAATAAATGCATCAGTCCTTTAATTGGTATTAAGTTTGAGCAGGTCAGACTACATCATTGATTTTTTACAGAGAAGAAGAGAGGAATAGAGAGTGAGAAACATCTATGAGAGAGAAACATCGATGTGCCCACAACCAAGGTACATGCCCTTGACCGGAATCCAACCTGGGACCCTTCACTCCACAGGCCGACGCTTCATCCACTGAGCCAAACCAGCCAGGGCTACAACTTCCTTTATGAAGTCCTTCCCTTGCTACCAAGATGCTCGGTTGTAATCTCTTTCCCCAATCAAGACAGCCTTGTTCAAATAAAACCTATATCATACAGAAATCTATAGAAGAGATGCCTCTGCGGCATGATTTAAAAATATATATTTTTTTATTGATTTCAGAGAGGAAGGAAGACGGAGAGAGAGGCAGAAACATCAATGATGAAAGAATCATTGATTGGCTGCCTTCTGCACGCCCCACATGGGAGATCAAGATTGCAACCCCCAGGCATGTGCCCTGACCAAGCATCCAGCCGTGACCTTCTGGTTCACAGGTCAACGCTCAACCACTGAGCCATCCAGCCAGGTTTTGGCGTGATTTTCTCTGGGCCCATTTATTCCTAACGATGGAAAATTTAGATGCCCTCAATCTCCTTGGATATGGTGCTAAGAGAAGGTTGAGATAAGTAGTTACCAGGAGCTACCAATTTTTTTGTATTTGTTTTTATTTTTATTTATTTTTAAAAAATATATTTTATTGATTTTTTTACAGAGAGTAAGGGAGAGGAATAGAGAGTTAGAAACATCCATCAGCTGCCTCCTGCACACCCCAGATTGGGATGTGCCCGCAACCAAGGTACATGCCCCTGACTGGAATCGAACCTGGAACCTTCCAGTCCGCAGGCCAACCCTCTTATCCACTGAGCCAAACCGGTTTTAGCTGTATTTGTTTTCAATAGATTTTTCTGAAAGAGGTAAAACGAAAACAAAACCATGTAAATTAAATGCAAATAAAATAGCAAACCAATAAAAAATAAGTAGGAGGGGTCCAGGAAGAGAGAGTTTGAACATATTAAATCGGGTATGAGGACTGTCATTACTCCTTACTTTTCGAGAGATGGACTAATTTCTCCTTCTCTGCTTAGAAATGTATTCAGACCCTCTATTCTTTGCGTTGCTGAAACCACTCCACAGTGTTTGCTTTTGGCACCAAAATATGTTTATGTAATTCAATCCTGCAGTCTGTTCAGATCTTGTTGAAACTTGCTCTGCTTTGCTAACTCCTGGTGAAGTGCATGCATTTTTGGAATTGGGGCCACACACTTACTCCAGGACTGACTAGATGTTTGTCGGATGCCATCAATTCCTATCGCCTTGTCAGCGAGTTACCGGAGGCGAGGTTAGTTTTCCTTTTGCAGGAACGCGAGCAAAATGTGTTTAGTGATGTGGCTCCTGGTTTCCTTAGGTTTATTTGCAGCAGCTGAGGTGGCAACGCTGAGAATGAGCCAGACGCTGTCCAATGACTAACCCCAGCACTTGGGAGCCGGAGGAACGCATCTCCTGTTTCATCAAAGGAAAGTGCAACGCAGGTGCATTTTGCTAATTGGGCACGAGGGCCAGGCAGGGGCCCGCTGGTTTTGAAAACAGGCGCAGAAGTAATCAGCACGGCGCGCTGGGCGCTCAGAATCAGGTGTTGAGCCAAAGCAGCGATGTCTTCCAGCCTGACCTCTCTGTGCATCCTCCTCTTTTGTGTTTTTTTTCTGTTGGTCTTCTGAACTGTGTTTTTTTTGGTGATCCTGATGATGATGATTTTTTAAATTTTGCTGCTTACACTTTGAACAGCTGCAAGGGGATGAGTTGACCAATGACCACAGGGAGCTTGCAAGAGGATTATTTTCCAGTAGATCAGTGGTTCTCAACCTTCCTAAGGCCGCCACCCTTGCATTCAGTTCCTCATGTGGTGGTGACCCCCAACCATGAAATGTTGCTATTGTTATGCATCGTAAATATCTGCATTTTCCAATGGTCTTGGCCGATTTCAGCTTTTTAGACCCAGATCAGAGAACTCAGCTAAGCCCTGCCTGGACTTCCAACCTGTAGAAACTGTTAGACAATAAATGGGGATTGGGTTAAGCTACTAAGTTCATGGTCATTTGTTTTCAGAGACAGAAAACCAGTGTAAGCACTTTTCCCGTTCCTCTGCATGTTCCTCTAGATGCAACCATATAGAGTGATGCTCAGCCTTATGAAAATGAAGGGAAACACAAGTTAAAACGATGTGATGCTATTTCACATCCTACAAATTGACAAAAATTAAAATGCCTGAAAACCTCAAAAGTTTGAGTAATAGGTTTTATATTCTACAAATGAACAAAATAAAATTGGTATCACCATTTCAAAGAGAAATTTTATAATGCCTATGTGACCTAGAAAATTCACTTTTAATGTGGTTTTATACTTGTATTACATATAGTCTACATAGGCTTATATTTTCCATAAACAATATTTGGTATTTTATGTGTTTAAAATTTTACGCAGATAGCACACTTTTGCAACTTGATTTTTTAATTTGATGTTATATTACCAAGCTTCATCTATTTTTTTGTTTGTTTGTTAATCTTTACCTGAGGATATTTTTCCATTAATTTTTAAGGAGAATGGAAGAGACAGGGAAAGACAGGGAAACATTGATGTGAGAGAAACACATCAATTGGTTGCCTCCAGCACAAGCCCCAGAAGGGCGAGGGCCAGCGAGAAGCTTGCAACCAAGGTACATGCCCTTGGCTGGATTCCAACCCCCAGACCCCTTTGATCCTCAGGCCGATGCTCTATCCACTGAGCCAAACCAGCTAGGGCTCATCTATTTTTTATACATATAGATTACTCTAATTCAGTAAATTATTCTGTTATATTACAGTACCACAATTTATCTATTCCCCAAACTATGGCGGATGAACACACCAGTATTCATCTTGGAGACCGATTCTCTAGGGTATATACTTAGAATTAAAATTACTAGGTTATATAGGCATTGCAAAATTTCCCCCCAAAATGGCTATATCACTTTCATTCTTGCTCCCAGTGGTGAAACTTATCAGGCTCTCTAATTTTTGTCAATTTGATGAGTATGAAGGGGCATGTCAATGCTTTAATTTGAATTTGAATTTCCCTTTGTTCTAGTAAGGCTGAGGCTCATTCATTTGGTATCTTCTTTGCTGAATTGCCTGTTCACGTCTTTTGCCCATTTTCCTACAGGGTAGTTCTTATTTTCCTTGCCTTCTTGTAGGCCATTTATATATACTCACCAGTTATATGCACTGCAGATAACTTATTCCAGTCAGTTCTCTTTCAAAAACTATATTTATGGTGAACCTTGATCTTCTCAACTAAAAAATGTGACTTATACCACACAACTCACTGATACATGAGATAATATACAGGAAAGATCCTGCTCCAATGCCAGGGACAGTGTAGGTGTTCAGTAAATGTGAGTTTCCTCCATCTACCTTTTAAAGATTTCTGGGTCTGATATTAGGGCAGTGGCTAAGAGAGGGGGCTCTGGAGTTGAACTGAGGCCTTGTTGAATTCCAGCTTTACTACATGCTAGTCCTGCGATCATGGACCACACTACTTTGATTTCTATAAGCTTCATTTTGCTCATTTATAAAATGGGGATCATAAGGCTTGCTTTATAGAGCTGTTGTGAGGAATACAGTTCTAGTCTACACAGCACCCCATCACATAGTGAGCCATCAAAACAGGTAGCTACTATTATCATTATTGGAAGAGAAGACAAGAACTACATAGACATGACAAACACGAACTAGAATATGACAAAGTCTCTCTGTAAAAGTTGGACTCGCTAACTTCTATCAGAATGCAGAGGGTTGATGGAGAGTAGTGAAGGCTTCACAGGGGAAATGTCATTTAAATGCTACTTGAATGAAGGGTAGTCAAATATATGGTAATGAAAGCAAACTACACTTCAAGGGGTGAGCACACTATAGAATAGATGGATGTTGACTTATAATGTTGAAAGTTATATAATGTCATTGATGAACAAATGTAACTTTAAAAATGAAAAATCTTATGGGGAGGAAGATGGAGAAGGAGAAGGGATATAAATAGTTAAAAGTAAACAAAATAAGCAAACAAAACCTCCAATATTCCAGCTGTGTAGATATGTGAGATAATGTGAGAGGTTGTTGTGGACAATCTGGAGAGAAACATTCAGACCAGGTCATGGAAGCTCTTGGATGGCTTAGAACTTTGAATTCAGACAGTGACAAAAGAGTATTTAAGCTTTAAAGATATGGAAGTACATTTTGTACTCAGTGGTATCCCCTGTCCTTAACAGAACCCTCTCTGTGTAACTGTGGAGTGTTCTTTGCTATGGAATAGTCACTCACATAAGGTTCAATGAATGAATTGCCTAAAAGTGGGAGTGGGAAGTGGCTAATGTTAAGGAACCCAACAGGTATGTTAGGGCAGTGATCTGCAAACTGTAGCTCACAAGGCACATGCGGCTTTTTGGCCCCTTGAGTGTGGCTCTTCCACAAAATACCACGGCCTGGGTGAGTCTATTTTGAAAAAGTAGCGTTAGAAGAAGTTTAAGTTTAAAAAATTTGGCTCTCAAAAGGAATATCAATCCTTGTATTGTTGATATTTGGCTCTGTTGACTAATGGGTTTGCCGGCCACTGTAGGTCAAACAAGCATTGTGTCAATGACCCTATGGAATTCAGCTTGATTACTACCACCCCATACTATGAATCAATAAGATATCATTTTTCCTCCTTAGAAGGGATCAGTTTCCTGAATATGACCCAGAAAAGACAAAGAAGTGCATAGCCTTCTCTTATAGGTATTCCTTCCAATCCAGATAATACTCAGGCACATTTTTTAAAAAACGTGGATCAAACAGTTCCTTCAGAAAATTTTGTTTTGGATAGAATGTGCACACTTATTTTCCACCTAAATCATCAAATTTGTCTGTACTAAAATGTATTAGATTTACAATGATCTTTATTCTTGTGGTTTTTCTAGATTTTTCCCAATTTTCTATCACCTGATCATTAACTTTAAAAGATGCTTTGATCTTACTTATATTAGGAATCTAAAATAGTCAAAATTTACAGAAACACAGAACAGAATGGTGCTTGCCCACCATCAGGAGGGAGAAGGAAAGGGGGAGGTATTAGAATCAAAAGGTATAAAGTTTTAATAAGACAAGGGGTCTTACTAAATCTTTAAATCTTAGAGATCTACTGTACAGCACAGAGCCTATAGTTACCAATATCGTGTTGTATACTTAAAATTTGCTAAGAGGGTAGCTGTTATGTTAAATGTTCTTATCACACACAATATAAGAAGGGAGGGGAAGGAAATTTTTGGAGGTCATGGATAGGTTGATGGCACAAATTGGATGGTGATGGTTTCACAGGTGCATACTGACCTCCAACTTTCTTAAGTTGTGTTCACTAAACATGTACTATTTTTGTATGTCAATCATCTCTCCAAAAGTGGTTTAAAAAATGCTTTGTTTCATATTATTGTTTTTCTTAACAACTGAACATTACTTCCTCGAAGAGAACAGACTGTCAGAAGATCACTAGACAGAGCTGTGAAAGCCTAGGCATTCAAATAATGGTTCTCCGCTTAGAACCATTCCTATTTTTAAAGAAAGTTCTGGGATTCGGCGTGGTGAATGCTTTTTCTCAGATAAAAAATGGTAAGCACTTCTGTTAGCAAAAGCATAAATGAATCATTCCACTAGAAATTTCTACCTCTTGAAAAATGGAGAGCATTGACCATAAAGTTCCCATATTCTTATCCTTTTTTGGTCCAAAATAATCCTGCTGTTGTTGACTTCCCAGTGGCCCAGATGGAGCTGGAAGGATCGTTGTAAGACAAGTAATTTTTCCTCATTTCCTACCAAGTCTTTTGCAGCATCTGGCGAGAAGTATCTAAATAGCAGGTTTACGCACCATTGTCTGTTTTTGAGAATCATTTCTTAAGCATTTTGATCTTCCCTCTTTTCCTCCTCTAATGGATAGGAAGCATGAAAATATTTCTGAAACAAAGTTATTGTCACCAAAGTCTACTTATCTGGGGCTTTATAAACTAAACTAGAGGCCTGGTACACGAATGTGTGCATGGGTGGGGTTCTGGCCGACCTGACCCAATAGGGGTTCTTTGGGTTGGACCAGTGGGTGGAGGGGCCATGGGAGGTTGGCCGGCTGGCCCCACCTCTGATTAAGGTGCACATCATAGCCATCGGTCATCTCAGTCATTCTGGTCATTCCATAATTCTGGTCGCTGGGTTTTTATATATATAGATGATTAATTCATCAAAACATCCGATTCTTGTTTAAGCCAGAAGATAAAAGAAAAAAAACATGAGACTTAGGAGTTGATAGCTAGTTTTTAAATCTTCACTTCAAAAGATTTTCAACTGGATTTTTTAAATTTTAAAAGTGATCTCTAGTTTACAAAAATAAAAATGGATCTCTGAGAAGTTACTTGGCTTCTGGCAGTACAAATGTGAGGGCAGTTCTACCGAGAGACGTAAGTCTTATGACTCTTCTTCATCTAAATTTATTGTCTGTAGAACCATGATTCACGGATGACGCTTAAAATGCTATTTTTCATCAAGAGAGGTTTTTCTTTGTTAATAAATTAAGCGAGGCAATTTTTTATATTCCTATCAATTTGCTGTAATTTTCCCCAATTAGCTGTTCCAGATGGCATGCTCAAGACCGGAACACGGGGTATTAAATGTTTTTAGGATCTAATGCCATCTCTGATAATACTTTCTCTTAGATAACATGGCCGCTCTTTTTCTTCCTGATACCACCTAATTACCCAAGCAGGGGTCTGCCAGCAGGAAAATGCCTATATTCTCCTCAAAATCAGGGCTCTTTGTATGCAGACATCAGCACCTGCAGCGCTTGGGCAGAAACTCAGCTCACAATAGTGAGCAATTTGGCCTTGTTGGTTACTAAGACATATATACACTTCTAATCAGTTCCATTTCAAGTTAAACACAAATTTTGTCCCAAGCACATTAAAAGGCATGTTTTTGGCCAGGTTGCTTCCTAAGCTAAACCATTGGTATTTTACATACAGTTTCAGTGGGACAAAGTAAACATGTAGGCCCAGACATTTTCCCTCTTATGTTTTGCTTTTTGTGATTTTTTTTTTTTATCTCCCCCTTTGGTCCAAGACCTAAGAATTCAATTGAGCACAGGGTTGCTTAGAAGTAAATCTCTACTCGGCTATAGAATAGAGGCTAGTCTCTGTGGTCATCCACCAGAAGTCATGGAAATGAAATGGCTGATATGGGCAGAGTGGAAGTATCCTTAGCCCGGCTGGCATGGCTCAGTGATTGAGTGGCGATCTATGAACCAGAAGGTCTCGGTTCAATTCCCGATCAGGACACATGCTGGGTTTCAGGCTGGATCGCCAGTGTGGGGTGTGCAGGAGGCTGCCGATCAATGATTCCCTCTCATCATGGATGTTCCTATCTCTCTCCCCTTCTCCCTTCCTCTCTGAGATTAATAATATATATATATTAAAGAAATATATATATATATATATATATATATATATATATATATATATATATATTAAAGAAAGTATTCTTAGAGTAGCTAATGAAAAACTTCTCCAATACTTTCTGTTGTTCCCATGAAATTCAATACCTTTACATGATGTCCTTAAACAACGGAAAAGAAGACTATTTACTGGGTACGATCAGCACAGAGGGAAATGGAGCCATGGCTCTCCCTGGACTCCCATCCTTGGCGGTGGGTGGCGCCCTCTCGCTCTTGGCAGAGGGAGCCGATGGCAGACGAGATGTGCATAACCACTCCTGGAACATGACTTGGCTGTGTTCAGGCCCTGCTTTTGGTGTCTTGGCTGCACATTATAGTGGCAGTCCTTGGGCTTGACGTGGGTCTCATGCACCCCGTGAACAAGCAAGGTATGCATCGCAGCAGACTGAGTCTGTGACGAGGCATGAAACCTCCGGCAGGCCTTCCCCTTCGCCACTCTGTGGGAGGGTAAAACAAAACAAATCTCTAATGCAGTTTAAACTTACTCCAACCTAAAGAATAAACAGTTCTTTTGGGGTTAAAGAAAAGAAGAAGAAGAAAACTCTCCTAGGGATAAAAATGTTCTGTCTCTCGGAGCATTCCTCTCCTCTCTGCCTTCTCCCTAAGATAGTGTCACTGGTGCAGCAGATGGTCACTCCACTTCTTGAGTTTGGAGGAGCAGGGGGTACTCTGGCCCTGTGTTGGTTCTGCGTTAAAATGTGGCCACATCTGCTCGTTTCTAGAGGGATGTTGCTTGATGTACTGCTTCCAAGCCTGCTGTTTTGGGCTGTTTTTTAATACATTTTATTGATTTTTTTACAGAGAGGAAGGGAGAGGGATAGAAAGTTAGAAACATCAATGAGAGAGAGACATAGATCAGCTGCCTCCTGCACGCTCCCTACTGAAGATGTGCCCACAACCAGGATACATGCCCTTGACCGGAATCAAATTTGGGACCTTTCAGTCCACAGGCCAATGCTCTATCCACTGAGCCAAACCGGTTTTGGCTGGGCTGTTGTTTTTTTTTGTTGTTGTTCTTGTTGTTGTTGTTTGTTTCTAAATATATTTTATTGATTTTTTACAGAAAGGAAGGGAGAAGGATAGTTAGAAACATTGATAAGAAAGAGACATGGATCAGCTGTCTCTTGCATGCCCCCTACTGGAGATGTGCTCATAACCCAGGTACAAGCCCTTGACCAGAATCAAACCTGGGACCTTTCAGTCTGCAGGCCGACGCCCTATCCACTGAGCCAAACCGTTTTCTTCTGGGCTGTTGTTTTAGGTTGTTCTTTTGAGCAAGGCTTCCGGGCAATCTCCCAGGTGGCCCCATCCCCTCCTGCCTGCCGACCCCTGGGTCTGTCTCTATCCTCCTCCACACGGTTGCCTGGCCAGACAGTCCTCCCTACGCCTCTGCGGTTGGTCACTTTCCCTTCTCCTAGCGGCCCCAGGCAGCGCCACTGGCCCTCAGCCTGGGTCCTTCTCTCCTGGGAGTGGAGAGTGGCCTGGGAAGCCGCATGTCCAGCCATTTCTGTCCCCGTGTTGCGCCTTGACGTTTATTAGAATGGACTTTCCTGTCTGGTCGGTGGCGGCTCAGGAAGCCTTCTCCTCCTGAGATGCAGACGAGAGAAGAAAGGAGTCCGGGCACTCAACGTCTGTGACCCGTTTCCGAGAGAGGAATCAGGCACATCTCTCTGGCTGTCCTGCTCTCCGCTCTCTCGTTCACACCCCGGGTCCTTTACACAGTCACCGAAGGGCAGATTTCTCGGCTCCGTTTTCCCTTTACTTAAAACTCTAAGTTAGCCAGACAGCATGGCTCGGTGGTTGAGCACTGACCTATGAACCAGGAGGTGCAATCCCCAGTGAGGTTGCATGCCCGGGTTTTGGGCTCGATCCCCAGTGTGAGGCGTGAAGGAGGCCAATGATTCTCTCATCATCATTAATCTCTTTTTCTTTCTCCCTTCCTCTCTGAAATCAATAAAAATATACTTTAAAAAATAAAAATAGCCGAAACCGGTTTGGCTCAGTGGATAGAGTGTCAGCCTGCGGACTGAAGGGTCCCGGGGTTCGATTCCAGTCAAGGGCATGTGCCTTGGTTGCAGGCACATCCCTAGTAGGGGGTGTGCAGGACGCAGCTGATCAATGTTTCTCGCTCTCTGTCCCTCTCTGTGAAAAATCAATAAAATATACAGTGGTACCTCGAGATACAAGTTTAATTCGTTCTGTAACCTTGAGGCGTGGGAAACTATGAGACGCTCGAGTCACGATAAACTGGTGGGTCGTGTGCAGCCGGCTGATCCACGTGATTACTCCTATCTCAAATGTTGCTCGTATTTCAAAGCAAAAATCGCTCGCTCAACTGCTCGTATCTCAAAAATCTCGTATGTTAGGGCACTCATATCTCGAGGTACCACTGTATTTTAAAAAAATAAACTAAAAAAAGTAAAAATAAAAATAACCCTCTAAGTTAAAGAAGAAGAGTAATGAATTCAGCTGAGCCTTTCTTGTGGCCACAGCCTCTCCCGAAAGGCCTCTGCTTTGCTTCATCTCAGCTCCACTTCTCTTGCTTCTTTACAGCTCTGAGTGTTTTCCCGGCACTTAAACTAAGCATAGCTCCAGGGGCAGAAACCGAGCATTATCTGTCATTTCCTCATTCGTTAGTTTTGGTTTGTGTTCCTCTTACAGAACCTTCATCTCCCTCCCCCGGGCAGGGCAGTCGGTGACAAGGCGGTGTTTTAGGAGAGTCAGAAGTAAACAAACAACACCTCATATGTAGCTGTCAGATCCTTGTCCCATGCTTCATTCATGCTCCAGCCTCCACAGAAAGTTTGCAGGACGGACAGGTGTGGCCTTCGATGCCGTCCTGCAGATGGGAACACCGAGCTTTCCCTGAACGTGCCAAACAGAGCCGACCGCCCCGCCTGCTTTCCTGCACTCAGAGAGAGATCCAGAGGCAGGTGTGGAGTCTGGAGCAGCCACGTGGATGGCATCAGCCGCCCCCAACGTCAGGGCATGGAGCAGAGGCACATGTGGCTCCTGCCACCTCGGTGCCAGGAGAGCGTGGTTGCCCAACAAACAGTTCAGGTAAATACTGGGCCATCCTAAACCTCGGGTACATCCTGTCCAACAATAAAAACAGCATCAACAGATGCCTCCACGAGCACAGAGCAGGCGTGGAGGCACATTCTCTGAATTCTCTATGTCATCGGGGGAGCTCAGGAATCGTTCCGTAATCTTGTGCCAAGAGAAAGAGTGGATTCTTGCTGTTTTGACTTCCGCATCTCAAGCTGTCTCCCTCCGTTCGGTGTGTGTCAGATGATTTGAATACAGAGAATGGAAAGCTAATGGGTGATTAGCTTGAGAGTTAAACAATTCATTTCAAAGCCTGCTTCGTTTACTTTTATAAACACATGGCTGTGTTGTCAGCGGCAGAGTTTACTCCCTGTAAATTTTATTTTCCTCTGTTTTCACTGATTTTATAAAGAATGGGCACAGCTCTGCCCGGCGTGGCTCAGCGGTTGAGCAGTGACTCATGAACTAAGAGGTCCCTGGTCCGCATCCCGGTCAGGGCACATGCCCGTGTTGCAGGCTCTAGCCCCAGGAGGCAACCTGAATGATGTTTCTCAAGGATGTTTCTATCCCTTTCCCTTCGTCTCTCTCTAAAATAAAATAAGTTGAAATTGGTTTGGCTCAGTGGATAGAGCACCGGCCTGCAGGCTGAAAGGTCCCAGGTTCGATTCCGGCAAAGGCATGTATGTATGTTGGTTGTAGGAGGCATGCAGGAGGCGGCTGATGGATGTCTCTCTTTTATCGATGTTTCTAACTCTCTATCCTTCTCCCTTCCTCTCTGTAAAAAAATCAATAAAATATATTGAAAAGAAAAGAAAGGTCACAAATGAGCAAGTCTGCTAAAAGGAGAATGCACTCCCACACTTGGGCAAGCTGAGGAGGGCTTGGCTATGTCCTCACTGGGGGTGTCAGACCCCGAGGAAGGTGGGAAGGACATGCTTGGAGAGAGGTGTCCTGGCCTGAGGTGTCAGAGTCCAGACCGGGTGAGGAGGGAGGCTGCCCGCCCAGGGAGGGAGGCAGCGCTGTAGCAGCATCTGGAGGGGAGGGGGGAGGGAGGCAGAGCTGTAGCAGCACCTGGAGGGCAGGAGGGAGGGAGGCAGAGGTGTAGCAGCACCTGGAAGGGAGGGGAGAGGCAGGGGCAGCAGCCAGGACTTGTTGGAGCCCAGATGTGGCCAGGAGAGCATCCACATGGGGAGTGGGTGGTGACAGCAATCAGAGATTGTTACCTGCTGGGGGTCTGATCAAATAAATAGATCTATTACGAGTCATGGGAGACATTTCTCACAATGAGAAAGGGGGAGAACACGCCGTAAACCCTGTGGAGCTGCATTAGAATTGGTGGCATCCGTGGGAACATATGGTTTTTCAATATACAGAGAAGTAGATAGAGAAATAGAGCTAGATGTAAATATTCACACAGGTATCCTTAGAGTGCCCGACTGTCCATGGACAGGGCCTGGGACAGTGTGAAAAACCCTCCGTGATTCCGGGGGGAAAAAAGGTCTTTGTGCTGCACTGACAACTTTAATGTGGACAATTTTTAATTATATATTAGATAATGAATATGTAAATAATTAAAACAAAAGAGGTTTCGTGTAAACGTGAGACACAGACCCTGGACACATTGTTTTCTGAGAGCTCTCATGGATGGTTAGAAAAATCTAGCCACTGTGCTGGTTTAGTTTGAAGCAGAAAAATGGAGCTAATGTGACACTGTAGGTCCAATTTCTCTAAGTTGTTATTACTAGTTTTATCATTGTTACTTTTAAATTTAAAATAATTGTAAATGCGTGGAAAAGTTATAAGAACAGTATAAAGAACTGCCAGATACCATTTAACTTCTCCTAGAATCAACATTTGTTAGCACTTCAATGAAATTTGGTTTTTTACTTTTTTTTTTTTTTAATTATCTGTTAAGTTGCAGGCATCACGCTCCTTTCTCCTTAAACATTTCTGCCTGCCTCCTGGGAACAAGGATTTTCCTTTACCAACCACAGCGCAGTGATCCAATTCAGGGAAGGTAGCATTGATACAGTATGTATAGACCATAATTTATTTTTGTCGACTATCCCAATAATTTCTATTATTTCCCAGTGCAGAATCTAGTACAGTTCATACATCACATTTAGTTGCTATGTCTCTTTGTTCTGGAATGGTTCCTCAGCTTTTCTTTGCCTTTCATGATTTTGAAAGTTGTTCTGTGAACTACCCCTCCATGTGGATTTGATGTTTTCTCTGTATTACTTTTCTCTTCTCCCACATGTTATAGATACTAGAGGCCTGGTGCATGAAATTGTGCAGGGGGGTGTCCCTCAGCCCATACAGCACCCTCTCCAATCTGGGACCTTTTGAGGGATGTCTGACTCCTCAGTTTAGGTCCTAAATGGGCAGTAACAATCCAGGACTGCTAGCTCCCAACTGCTTGCTTGCCTGCCTGCCTGATTGCCCCTAATCACTCCCCTGCTAGCCTGGTCACCCCCCAACTACCCTCCCTTTGCAGGCCTGGTCCCTCCCAACTGCCCTCCCCTGCAGGCCTGGTCCCTCCCAACTGTCCTCCCCTGTTGGCCTGATTGCCCACAACTGCCCTCCCCTGCTGGCCATCTTGTGTCCACATGTGGGTAGCCATCTTTAACCACATGGGGCGGCCATCTTGTGTGTTGGAGTGATGGTCAATTTTCATATTACTCTTGTATTAGATAGGATCCCTTCTTTCTCTGCCTCCTTGAGTTCTATTAAGTACCAAAAATAGACACTTGTTTTCATGAGTGGATTGATCACAACATAATAAGCTTCTTAATAATATTTTTCAATACTGTTGGATCATATTACTTCAGTTTTTCATGGATTAATACTGAAGAATTTCAGTTCAGAATGATATAAGGACAACAAATGGATTTGTTGCAAAGAACTAAATTCCCAGTTGGAGTGAACTATTGATCACTGAGTAAATAACTAAAACCAACTCCATACAGCAAAATACTAATCATGGACTCACAAGCCATTATATCCACAGTGTGAATGTGGCGTTAATTACCAATTCCACCGAGTGAGGGTGCTGGTTCTGTTTTGTGGGGTTCTTTCTTCGTCGCACTAGCTTGATGTTGACCTTTCATGCTGGTTCCTTCCCTCATAACAGCTCACCGTCGGGTTACATGGGGACCATGGGTACATGAAGCGAGAAGGTAGAGAACTCATTATAAGGGAAGGATGAAACCACGCGAGAACAAAGGGTTTATTAAGTACATTTCCATGTCAGGGAAGGAGGGGTGGGAAGTGATACAAAGCCATGGTAAAAGGCTTATGCTAAATATGGAAACAGACCTACATGAAACACACAGGAATATAACGTGCTAATTATGTAACAAAACATTCACTTCATTTAGTGGTATTCTAACCTCCCCACGCTCGCAGTTACAGTATTATTTTCATCCCTGACCAATACGGCTGACTGTTGGCTTATACACTCCGAACATGGTCGTGTGGAATTTAATAACATTTGGCATATGTGTCCAGCTCGAAGGCCGTTGCCTTAATCATATGCATAGTTCTGATAGATTTTTGATAAATTATTAATATACATAGCCTCCGACTAAAACAAGCCACACTTTCCCCAAATGGAAAGGTTGCTCCTAAAGTTTTAAGATAACAATTGAATATTACTTAGGAAATTTAAAAAGTACCTCCCTAAGAATAGTGGTCTTTTGTTTTCCTCGGACTCAGATGCAAAACAGAAGGCTTCTAGATAGCTAGTCCTTCCTGCCTCACTTTCACTCCCCAGCCCATGCTGCCCCCTGGTGTCCTCACAGGGCCTGCAGCTTTTAGGCAGTGAGTTTGGTACTTCCTGCTGCTGCTGGACATTGCGAGGCGGTGCCCTCATTGCCACCTCTTTGGGGTCTGACTGCAAAGGCCTCGTTTGCATCCCCGACTTTCCCACTCCTGCTCCTGTTCCCAACATTTGGCACGATGCCTGACGCCTGCAGTGCCTGGCATAGCAATGCCTATGGGTAAAATGAGTGAATGATGCTTGTCCCCCAGAGGGGAAAATGTAAAGCCATTTTTTTCAAAAAAATATATTTTATTGATTTTTTACAGAGAGGAAGGGAGAGGGATAGAAAGTCAGAAACATCGATGAGAGAGAGACATCAATCAGCTGCCTCCTGCACGCCCCACAGTGGAGATGTGCCCGCAACCAAGGTACATGCCCCCGACCAGAATCAAACCTGGGACCCTTCAGTCCGCAGGCTGACGCTCTATCCACTGAGCCAAACCGGTCTCGGCTGAAGCCATTTTTTAATTTTCTCTGGTCTCCCATGAAATGACCAAAGCCCTTCACCCACCGCCACCCCTGAGTTCAAATTCTTTATAGGTTTATGTCTAGACTAGTTCTCGCTTATATGCTTCTTCTCCCAACTGAAATCTCCCTTCCTCTCCTTTCTGTCAGTCTCTCACTTTTCTGAATGCTGATAGTCCTTGCTTTCTGCACCACAGATAGAAACCGGATAGTCAAGTGGAAAAGGCTCACGAGTCGGTAGAAATAGGTATGGATTTCCACATTGTCGCTTACAAACTAGGTGGAGTAGGCACATGAATCTCCTTAAGGCTCAGTTTCTTCATCTGTAAAATGGGAGTAATTATCTCTTGTTCCAGGTGTGCTTATGAAGTGTGGGAGAGCAAGAATGCTATTTTTATATTGCTTCCCCTTGAGCACTGGTCAAGACAGGATACTTGTTAAGGAGAAAAAATATATGTTTTAAATATATTTTATTAATTTTTTTTTTAAGAGAGGAAGGAAGAAGGATAAAGAGTTAGAAACACCGAGGAGAGAGAAATATCGATCAGCTGCCTCCTGCACACCTCCTACTGGGGATGTGCCCGCAAGCAAGGTACATGCCCTTGACCAGAATTGAACCTGGGACCCCCCAGTCCACAGGCTGACGCTCTATCCACTGAGCCAAACCAGTCAGGGCTAGAAAATACCTTGATGTGTCTTTTGGGTCTGAAAGACAAAGCTGCTTTTCTCACCCCCCTTCCCCCACAAGCCAGATCATGGAAAAGGGTGGAATTCAAAGAGAACTGACTTTCTCTGTTTAGTAAAGTATTTGAAATCCAGATATCTAAGAGTCCAGAAAAAAAAGTGGTGGGTGGGTGGGAGGCATTAGTTTGAAGAGTCTAAAATTCAGAGAGAAAGAGGAATAAGTGGAAGAGGTCTTTGGAGAGAAGGAAAGGAAGTATCAGAGGTGAAATATTCATTCTTAGGTTGTTTTGTGCTCTGTCTGTACTTCATGCCCCGCTTCCCTCTGCCTTTGAGGAAAGCGTGGTTGCCACAGAGCATGTGTGGGGGTGATGCTTGAAGGAATGGAGGAGGGGAGAGCTTCCCGGTTGGGATGAAGAGGGAGAAAGCACTGGACAGCTGGCAGGGGAGGAGGGGTTGGCTCCATTGAAAAGCAATCAGGGAGCAGGAATCTTGGGAAAGGAAGCAGGATGTTCCGCCCACACATTGTAGAAGGTGTCAGTCTCTGCGTTTTAGCCGGGATGGAGGCCCAAGGCGTTTTAAAGAAAACACGCCCAGAGACTTGGGAGCTTCTCAGTTATACTTCAAAGTATTTCCCATGATGCCTAGGACAAGGTAAGCATCCAACAGTGAGTGGTGAGGACAATGGCTAGGATACTACTATTTACTCAGGAGTGAAGCTTTCATGTAGGTGTTCCACCGTAGCTCTTAAAGTGTTGGAATGAATGTCTGATAACGTCTGGTGCATACCGGTGTTTGTCTTCACAGGTGTTTCCCTCTAACACAGTGTAAACTCGGAGACCAGAGGCCTCTATGTATTCAAAGTTCCTAGTCTGATATCTTGTGTAAATTAAACACTTTTTTGGAAAGGAACCTAGGCATTTCTTTTGAAAGATATTTTTATGGATTTCTAAGAGGAAGGGAGAGAAAAGAGAGAGAGGTAGAAACATCAATGACAAGGGAGAATCATTGATTGGCTGCCTCCTGCATATCTCCAACTGGGGATTGAGCCCACAACCCAGGCATGTGCCCCAACTGGGAATGGAACCAGGACCTCCTGGTGCATAGATCGATGCTTCACCACTGAATCACGTCAGCCAAGCCAGAGTAAACTGGGAAAGTCTTTTTAAAAAAATATATATTTTATTGATTTTTTATAGAGCAGAAGAGAGAGGGATAGTTAGTTAGAAACACCGATGAGAGAGAGACATCGATCAGCCGCCTCCTGCACGCCCCCTACTGGGGATGTGCCCAAAACCAAGGTACATGCCCTTGACTAGAATCGAACCTGGGACCTTTCAGTCCGCAGGCCGACGCTCTATCCGTTGAGCCAAACTGGTTTCATCTATGAAAGTCTTTTTTGAATGAGCTGTCCTGCTATACGATGCTAGCTCTTCCTTGGTGCATTCCACTGATGGGCAGGACAACTGTGTATATGTGTGTATCATGGAGGGGAGGGGCATTTCTATATGCTTATGGTGGGATCCTTTTCACATTGTCCAGCCAGTACTGTAGCAATTGGGGTGCCTTGTACCGCATCACCCACTGGATGACACTCAGTAAAACTCTCATCTTATTAGTTTCCAACCCAATGACCCAAACCCAGCCTCCATCCTTCAACCTTTAACCTCTGATTTCTAGCCCATGCTTCCTGGTGATTGCCCCTTCCCTCAACCCACAACCAACACCGCCCTCTCCCCACTCCACCCACACCAGCTTCATCAGAGACTGACTCTCAAGCCCTGCGTCCCTCAGGCACACTGCCCAGACACACCTACTGCTCTGCCCCTACACCAGTGGTTCTCAACCTGTGGGTCGAGATCCCTTTGGGGGTCGAACGACCCTTTCACAGGGGTCGCCTAAGACTATTGGAAAACACATATTTCCCATGGTCTTAGGAACCAACACACCGCTCCTCGCTGTAGCGAAATGTAGCCATGTAGTTTACTGTTGTCATAGGAAGACTGTTGCCCATGCTACACCACGATTCAAGAAAAATTTCATTTATTTGTAATTAGAAATAAATATTTCACAATATATAATTACATATTGTTTTTGTGATTATCATTATGCTTTAATTATGTTCAATTTGTAACAATGAAAATACATCCTGCATATCAGATATTTACATTACAGTTCATAACAGTAGCAAATTACAGCTATGAAGTAACAACGGAAATAATTTTATGGTTGGGGGTCACCACCACATGAGGAAGGTTGAGAACCACTGCTCTACACAGAATGTCCTGCACACCTGGGATTTGTTCACCTCTGTACCCCAAAGCACGGAGGACTGCCTGGCAAAGGGGAGTTCAGCATGTGTTGAGGAAAATAAAGAAAGGATGAATGACCTTAACCACTACTCACACTGAAATAACTATATGGCATCAATGCACAACATGAGAAAACCTTTAAAGGGAAATAAAGATGCAGAAATACACAGCCGAAAGCTGGTTGTACAATGTTAAGCGTCTTTTAACTTTTCCAGGATGTGATAATGTTTCAAGCTCCCAGGCCCTCAGTTCCCAGGCTAAAACAAAGAAACAGACAAAAGCTAAGAAAACTAAAATCTTTCGACACAGAGAAAAATAAAAATAGCAGAGAAAGACTGCTGTCAAATTTAGACATGGCTTTAAAAAAAAAATCATATCCTCCACTTTAGTTTCCAATTAAAAACAAACTAAGTAACTAATGTCCCAAAGGGGGAAGAAAAAAGAAGGTTTTTAATAGAAATCTTTCACCACATTTCTGGACCTGAAGTAGGAAAAAAAAAGAAGAGAGCCTTTTTAGAAACTTGATTTTGTTTAAAGTCCTCTAGCCTCAGTTTCTAAACAAATAAGCAAAGTTTTCAAATAAAAGAAGCCACCAAAATAGCATCCCCAAGCCCCAAGGCCAAATTTGCTAAATGCTAAAAAAAACAAAAACAAAAACAACAATCCTACCAAGCTGAGTTTCCAAAGAAAACAAACAATAAAAACATACAGATAAACTTTTTTCCTTAAAGAGCCTTTTCCTTATGTTTTCTGACACTTCCCCTATAAAGATTTTTTTTTTTACCTTTTTTTCAGTAAAAAAATATCTTCTTTTAAAAAATAAAACCCGCCGAAACCGGTTTGGCTCAGTGGATAGAGCGTCGGCTTGCATACTGAGAGGTCCCAGGTTTGATTCCGGTCAAGGGCATGTATCTTGGTTGTGGACACATCCCCAGTAGGGGGTGTGCAGGAGGCAGCTGATCGATGTCTCTCTCTCATCCATGTTTCTAACTCTCTATTCCTCTCCTTCCCTCTCTGTAAGAAATCAATAAAATATATTTTAAAAAATAAAAATAAAACCCTATCTTCTACTTGCTGTGACGTTTGTGTCGTGGATGATGACACAGGTGGTATGTTAAAGATACACTCTCACCCTAGCTGGTTTGGCTCGGTAGATAGAGTGTCGGCCCTTGAATGGAAGAGTCCCGAGTTCGATTCCTATCAAGGGCACATACCTCCATTGCAGGCTTGATACCAGTCCTGGTTGGGTGCATGACAGAGGCAACCAGTTGATGTGTCTCTCTCTAACATTGAATGCAGCAACTTAACAATAAGAAAAAAAGATACACTCTTTAATGCTACAGATGACATCTTCACAGTGGTTCCATCACTACAGTGACCACTTGAAATTTTAAGGACGCTTTAATGACGTTGTCAGCTTGATAAGGGCTCTAGTTTTCAGGAACAGAGAGGAAGACATGGTTTCTTTAGAAACCACCCAGGAGAACGCACAGGGAAACTGCCACCAGCTTCACTGGAAGGAAATTAAGAAGTAAACACAGGAAGAATTTTTGAGAATTATGTATAATGATCAATGTGATAAGAAACAGCAATCTCACATTGATCTTGAATTGTAGGCACCGATGGTCTTGAATTGTAGGCACCGATGGTCTTGATCCGGCATCTAGAAGGGTTCTGGAATCTGGAGAAGGGGCTGTGCATAAATTAAATAAGAGTTCTCTCTCTCTCTCTCTCTCTCTCTCTCTCTCTCTCCTTTGCATTGAGATTTGGGGTATTGTTTTTGTTCTTAATTATTGAAGCCTTTAGGTTTAAGTTTTTTATTTTTTAATATTAGAAACAGTATTGGGAGGATTTAAACAAAATCATCTGTAAATGAGTTTTTTTTAAGCCATTTAAAAGACTTTTGTGAGGATTATGGCTTTTATTCTTCAATTAAAAAAAAAGCACTTACTATTGTGGACTTAGACACACCAAGGGTATTTGAATTGTGGGTGGTTATTCAGGGTGAGTGCTTATTGTTTTGGCTGGAGTAAAGGGACTTGGACAGGACTAGGGGAGGGGACTAGGTTGAAGATGTGGGGGATTTTGGGAGCTGAGTGGGAGGACAAAGATTTGAGAGTGGCTTGAAATGGGGAGTTTAGTTGGTAGAATTGGGGAATGGTTGCATATAGGACTGGCAAAGGGACTATTTGACAGCTATTATGAGTCCTCTCTACTTGTGGAGTAGGTAATCTGATAGTCTTCCCCTCTAAAATACCTAGGGGTAAGATATAACTTTATTTTTAAACTAGAAGCCCAGTGCACAAAATTCGTGCACAGGGTGGGTGTGTCCCTCGGCCCAGCCTGCACTCTCCAATTTGGGATTCCTCTCACAATCCAGGACTGCTGGCTCCCAACTGGCTCACCTGGCTGCCTTCCTGATTACCCCTAACTGCTTCTGCCTGCCAGCCTGATCACCCCTTAATCACTCCCCTGCCAGCCTGATTGATCCTAACTGCTCCCCTGCAGGCCTGGTCCCCCACAACTTCTCTCCCCTGCAGGTCTGGGTCCCCCCAACTGCCCTTCCCTGCAGACTCAGTCTCCCTCAACTTCCCTCCTCTGCCAACCTGATCACCCCTAACTGCCCACTTTTGCAGGCTTGACCACCGCCAACTGCCCTCCTTTGCAGGCCTGGGTCCCTCCCAACTGCTGTCCCCTGCTGGCCATCTTGTGGCAGCCATCTTGTGTGTTAGAGTGATAGTCAATTTGCATATTACTCTTTTATAGGATTCAGAAGTGATGCTAGAGCTGAAAACAGAGGCAAGCTTGAGTGGTGATGCTCTGGCTGCAGGCCTGGTTGCTCATCTCCGTAACCCTGTGGTCTGCTTCTCCTCGGTCCTCAGGGCATCTTGTAATACCTAGACAGACGGGAGATGAGGGAAGCCTGGGGTCTTTGTCAGGTGGACAGTTGGAACCAAGAGGCTTATATACAGTGAGAACCTTCAAAAGACTTCTCCCCTACTGAAGTCCATCCCAGCAGCAGGAGACAAAGAGGCAGGTCTACTGTGATTCTTCTGTCATTGGGCCAGAGCCAGACATCCCTAGAATACATGTTCTTCATTAATTGACAAGTAAGTGCCCCTTTATCTTGCTTCTTATGCAGAAAACCAAAACCACTCTTTTGGTTTTGGCCACTCTTCCTAGACTAGAAACTCGGACATCAGAGGACATGCCTGTTCAATGTAGCAGCTTTGCTTTCAGTATATGAAAAACATTTTTATATTTTTATTTTATTTTTCAATTACAATTGACATTCAATATTATTTTATACCAGTTTCAGGTGTAATACATAGGTTAGACAATCATGTAATTTACAGTGTGACACTCCACCCCTTAATATTTCAAGTACACACCAGGCACCATTCTTAGTTATTATAATATTGCTGACTATATTTCTTAT
Source organism: Lasiurus borealis (assembly GCA_004026805.1). NCBI lineage: Eukaryota > Metazoa > Chordata > Mammalia > Chiroptera > Vespertilionidae > Lasiurus > Lasiurus borealis. The sequence continues at coordinate 7,744 of PVJN01005058.1, read as the reverse complement.
ACTGACTATATTGTAACTATCAATCTGTATTTCTTAATCCCATCCCCCAATCCTCCTCCCCTCTGGCAGCCACCAGTTTGTTTCCTGTATCTATGAGTCTAATACCATATGGTTTCACTGATATGCAGAATCTAAAGAACAAAATAAGCAAACAAACAAAATACGAAAAATGTCTATGTGTCTGGTTATCCTCCATTCTAGTCCAGATGGTCTTTCTTCCTTTGTGTGTATACTAGTGACCTGGTGCACGGATTCGTGCACACTGAAAGGAAACTAGAAGGTGGCCAGCAATGTGGGACTGGGCGAGGTGAGCTGGATACGCGCGGAGCCAACCTCTCACAGTATTTCCCCAGGGTCTGTGTAGTGAACAGAGTCCCTCCAGCAGGGAGGGTCCCTTGACCTGGCCTGTGGGGACCGGGTCAAAACTGGCTCTCCAACATCCCAAAGTTGCTCTCATATAGGATGTGGAACACAAACGCCAGTGTGCAGTAAACCAGATTTAGGCTGACCGTGCCCTCGCAATAACATAACCCAGGGCCAATGGTGGAATCATGTGGCCCATGAGGAATCAGGCTTCCTCCTCTGTCGTTTTGGGGTGCATCACCCGAGAACCACTGCTGCCAAGTCATTGCAGCTCAGTAGCTCCTATCAGTTGAGCTTCTGTCCCCTGATGGTCAGTGTGCATCATAGCAACCAGTTGGACAGGTGGAGGGACACTAAGCGTATTCGCCTTTTATATATATAGATGGATGGTTAACTTGCCATTTATTAGAAATGCATGTTCAGCTGAGGTAATTTGTATTCATTATATGATTTAATTTTCACAATAATTTTGCAAGGTAGGTGTTAATCAACTTATTTTAGAAACAAGACCACTTACATTCAAAAACCATGTTCCTCAAAGCTACAAAGGAAGGGAATGGAATTTAAATTTGAATCTGTCTAACTTTAAAGCACTTTGTTGTTGTTTTTTTGCTATCGTTTTGGTTTGGGGAGGGGTTATCGATGCACTACTGCTTCTCATATATCCTATGCAGAATAAAATCCAGCTCAAGCCTTCCCACATCCTCATCCCAGGATGAACTGGAGCTGGCTGGTTAGAGCCAATTATGAGCATCTCTGCTCAATGCCACACTCAGTGAGATCGTATCATTAACTTGAAGTAGTGGAAGTGCCTATACCACAGATCAGTGCTTTTCAGAGAGCTGATTGTTAAACATTCACCATCGCAACCCTGTCTTCAAATTGTAGTGATCTCTTCACTTTATTAGTTCCTGGCTTGTGCCTCTTAGAATTAATTATATTGTCTTTTAAATTTTATATAAATAAATCTTATACAAGCACTTCAATCTCTTGGTCCAAGATGCTGTAAAAGAATTGGACTTCAAAAGACTGAGACTAAGATGTATGATAAGGTGCTAAACCCACCAGCAGGGGGAGCCTAAATCTCAAACTTGCATCTTTGCCTTCTCTTAGGATTCAGCCTTGTATCAAATGATAAATATGGGTCCTAGCTTCGATAAAATTTCTCAGAAACTTAAACATGCATTAGGAATAAATACCGATAAAAACAAATAGTGAAATAAAGTTATATTGGTGGGAAAACTGCATATCCATGCTATTTGAAATAAAGAACAACCTCATAAAATATAGTAAAAACATCAAATTAAGAACTCAGTATCTTAAAATGACACAGCAGTTTAAAAAAACACACACACAAAAAATGTAAGTGTTATGCATTTTGAATTCTTTTATCTAGGCATGTATAGAAGCTATGTATACTTTAGAAATCTTATTAAACTATTCAAGGTCCTTAAAACACCCCCAAACAATATATAAATGTAATGTAAGTACAATCTAAAGCTCAATTGAATATTTAAAGAGCTGGTAAGTGTATCCTAACTTTTATCTGAAATAATAAAAGAGCAGTGTGGCATTTAATTACTAAAAAATTAGAATAGCTTTTATAAGAGGGAACTTTCAGATTTTGTATTATACCATCTAGCATAATAAACAGTGTGAAACATGTGCCATAACATACAGACAAAAAGAACACAGATCATATAGATCTGAGTATTTGGGGTTTGATTCAAGTGGCATTTCCAGTTGGTGAGAAAATTGTAACTTATTCAATAAATGGTGCCCGGATAATTGTTTTGGGACAAAAAAATTACATACTTCCCATTATGTTTTGAAATAAAGTCCAGATGGACTAACGATTTAAACACAGTATTTTATATAAGTCCTGGAGGCCTGGTATTTACATTCATGCACTCGGGGGTGGGGAGGGGTCCCTCAGCCCAGCCTGTGCCCTCTTGCAGTCTGGGACCTGATGGGGGATGTCCACCTGCCGGCTTAGGCACACTCTCTGGAGGAAACAGGCCTAAGCCGTTAGCTGGACATCCTTAGTGCTGCCGAGGAGGCAGGAAAGGCTCCTTCCTGCTACAGCTGCTGTGCTGGCAGCTGTGAGACCAGCTTGTGGTTGAGCGGAGATCCCACTGAGGGAGCGCACTGACCACCACTGGGCAGCTCCTGCATTGAGCATCTGCCCCCTGGTGGTCATTCCCCTGTTAGGATCAATTTGCATGTTACCCTTTTATTATATAGGATATAAACTCAACATATTAAATATAATATATACACTGAGTGGCCAGATTATTATGACCCCCTGATGCTTGTAGGCACATTAGCCGTACACTGCATCGTATGGGATATGGAAGCCGAAGGCCTGTTCGAACACCTTTGCTGTCTGCAGTTACCAAGATAAAACATCTTCAATTTGCACAGGAACACTGGGATTGGACAGTCGAACATTGGAAAAAAAGTCATGTGGTCCAATGAATCACGTTTCCAGTTGCATCATGCAGATAGCAGAGCGAGAATTTCGCAGAAACAGCATGAAAGCATGCACACCACATGCATGAGTACAACCCTTCAAGCTGGTGGGGGCAGTGTTATGATTTGGGACATGTTTTCCTGGCATGATTTGGGCCCTTTAATTCATGTGGAACAACATCTGAATAGCACAACATACCTAAGTATCATTGCTGATCAAGTGCATCCTATCATGTTGATCATAGCCCAATGGAGATGGCTTCTTCCAACAAGACAATGCGCCAGGCCACGGTGCTCGTGTTGTGCAGGAGTGGTTTCAAGAACATGAGGGAGACTTTCCCTGGCTTAGGTGGCCCCCACCATCACCAGATCTCCATCCAGTTGAGCATTTGTGGGACGAAGTTAAAAGAGCAGCTGGTTCCACAACCATCACATCTCACAGAACTGGACAGAGCTGTTCATCAGGCATGGGGTCAGGTTCCTCGCATCACCTTTCCACATCTCGTGGAGTCCATGCCAAGAAGAATGGCCGCAGTGTTAAAGGCAAAAGATGGCCCAATGAAGTGCTCATGGGGTAGTCATAATAGTCTGGCCACCCAGTGTATATCCTCCAGTGCTGTGTGCTATGCATGGATATAGACAGTTTGGGTACAAATGGATATTTTAAGCAAAGGGACCACATGGGATCAGCTTCCTTGGTGACCACCTCTCCATGTGAAGAAATGAAATCCTGCCAAACCACCGCTCCCTCAGCGCCTTTCCTCTCACTTTCCACCCATTGTCCCAGTCTCTCCCCTGGAGGATGATGGTCCGGTCATTTCCTGCAGATGGGCTTTCTCCAGCAAGGAAGAAGAGGGCTGCCCACAGCCACGGTCAGGTGGAGAGGATTTTGATCATTACATGTTTTGTTTTCCAACAAACCTCATTAGCCTGCTCCTATAATACAATTATGTTTCCTCTTTAGTGTCAAATTGACTGATGGCTAGTAATAGCCACTCTGAAGAGTTCCCCCAACTCTGTCTGAGACTTTTCAGGGTTTTCTCCTGTGTGTTCCAGAATGCGCTTCTCTGGCTCTTGTCCCTCTCATGGTCAGACCTTGCTGCTGCCTCTGGTTTGGTGCCCTCACGGTACTGTCCTGCAGGAGTGACTGCTACTTTTACCCAAACACCTCCACTGGGGAAGGACACTGCTCTCTGACTCGGCGGCCAGGCTCTCCAGCTGCGGGGAGAAACGGTTACTCACGGGATCTTGGGTCTCAGGCTTACTAGCTCCGCGTCTGGGTTTTCAGGCAGATGCCTCACCGCTAATCCGCCAGGTGTGTCTAACTGATCCTTACTTATCCCTTGCGTGCTGACATGACGTGAACTGTCTCTGAACGGGTTTTTCTCTCGCTGTAATCTCTGGTCCCCACAAGTCTCTGTAGTCACCAATCTTCCCACACATTCCTCTTTCTCTGTGCCAGCTTTATGCAGCCTACATTCCAGATTAGCTTATCTATTGAAACTTCCTATTCATGTGTGTGAAGATTTGCCCACTAAAAGATTAAGTATTCCCTGAGGATCCGGAGAAACTAGCAAGCGTAACACACTGAATTACAGTGGTACCTCGAGATACAAGCGCCCTAACATACGAGATTTTTGAGATACGAGCCGTCGAATGAGCGATTTTTGCTTTGAAATACGAGCAACATTTGAGATAGGAGTAATCGCACAGATCGGCCGGCTGCACACGACCCACCAGTTTACCGCGACTCGAGCGTCTCAATAGTTTCCCACGCCTCACGGTTACGGAATGAATTAAACTCGTATCTCGAGGTACCACTATATTTCAGATGCAGTGCAAAAGATGCTTGATAGTAAATTTCATTTTCCGTTTTAAGGATAAAGAGTAAGTCAGGATCTGATTAGACGGGAATGCAGGCCCCAGAGTCCATTTTGACTTTGATCTGACTGTGTCTGGTAGCTGGTCAATAACAGTCCTCATGTATGAGGATGTAAATAAGATTCTGCTGCTTGGAGAAGGCTCTACTGACTTTCACCCTCAAATGAGCAGGAGAAAAACCATCAGGAGGGATTTATGACATGAAGGAAGGAGAGGGCAAGGAGCAGGGGGCTGGCTGCCTTCATGGGCATGCGCCCAGGCAGCTGGGCTGCAGGGCCATGGTTTGGTAAAGGCTCTGCTGTCCTTGTCCTGAAATTCTTAGTGACTTTCAACAGATGGTCCCACATCCTCTTAACCTCGACTTATGTAGCTGTTCTTGTAAGGGTAACACTTTGAAAAGAGGGCGTGAGCCTCTTAGTATTTGACCAGATGGTGTGTTAGCTAGAAGCTAGCGCTGACCAAGTTCACGTGTGGTCAGAGATATTGACCCAAATGCCACCCACAGGGGGGAAAAAAATTGATTACGCGAAACTATGTGACAGTCCAAGAACAAACTGAAGCGATAAATACGGCCCTTCTGAACTAATAAAATCTTTGATTCATTATCCTTCCTCTAAAACGCGGAGTAATTTACAGGACCTGGAAGAACAGCCTGGGGTGATTATTCTCTTAACACAAATCTTCGGTTTGCCCAGCCATCAATTTTTCTTAGGGAGAGTTGCCATGGTGAAGTCTGTTATATCTGCCAATCACTTCTACACACCATTCACTCAGAGAGTAAGGAGTTGAGATTTATCATAAAAGGGAATACAAAGAACAATCATTTTAGCCGTATCCAGGGAATCAGTCATCAGAAGGAAAACGTGCAAAGTAGCACAAAGTCAACATCGTAATTCCACCAGATTTTACTCACTTAGAATATTTGGGGGCATGATATATATACCTAGGTGAAGACCTTAATGGTGAGGCTGTTGCAGAGAAAAATTGAAGAACATAAAAGTTTGATTTTTTAAAATATATTTTATTGATTTTTTTTTTTTTTTTTTTTTTTTTACAGAGAGGAAGGGAGAGGGATAAAGAGTTAAAAACATCGATCAGCTGCCTCCTGCACGCCCTCTACTGGGGATGCGCCTGAAACCAAGGTACATGCCCTTGACCGGAATCAAACCTGAGACCTTTCAGTCCACAGGCCAACGCTCTATCTACTGAGCCAAGCCGGTTTGGCAAAAGTTTGACTTTTTCAAATTCGAGTTTCTAGCATGAACCAAAGAGAGGGGTGTTTCCCAGGCAGTTTCAGAAGAGTGGTAGATAAAAGGAAAGAGCCTTCACTTGGGGTGAAGGTAGACACCCCTGAGGCAGAGGTGGAAAGTTATTGTGCGGAGCGCGGAGAAAACCAAGAGAATGTCTTGTCCCTGCAGCCACGGTAACCGTGCTTCACCCTCTTCATAGGCAGACACTCGGCCACCAGGCCATGCCAGCCGGGCAGGGGGTGTTTGTTAACTTATTAGATATTTTGTTTATTCTGATACCCCAAAACTTACTTTCCATCCACTGTGGCTCATCTCTTCTTGCCTAATGATGTCATATATAAGATCACTTTGTGCCGAAACTGGTTTGGCTCAGTGGATAGAATGTCGGCCTGCAGACTGAAAGGTCCCAGGTTCGATTCCGGTCAAGGGCATATACCTTGCTTGCGGGCACATTCCCAGTAGGGGGCGTGCAGGAGGCGGCTGATTGATGTCTCTCATTGATGTTTCTAACTCTCTATCCCTCTTCCTTCCTCTCTGTGAAAAATCAATAAAATATATTTTTAAAAAAAGACCACTTTGTCATCAAATTCTCTTTTTCCTATAAATCCAAGGTAACTTCCTATTCTTACATAGAGGAACATCTATTTGTAGCCATTCATCTTCGGTCTTCCATTTGGTCGGCATGCTGGTCTTTCGGGGAGGGATCCATGAAATGGGCCTGCACCCCTTGTCTCTGTAGATATGTTACCTTCTACTCAGCAGCTGAGGTTCTGAGGGCACAAGAATAGCCGTTGCACGGTTTGAGTGAGTTGGAAGGTTTTCATATGCCGGCAGCATCCCCAAGTGCTATTTTGGCTTTGGCGAAAGGCCTGCGTCATAAAGCATTCTGCAGGTCTCTCTCTGCGAGGGCACCCCTCCTGTTAGAGAGGAGAGCGGAGAGGAGAGGAGAGGAGAGGAGAGGAGAGGAGAGGAGAGTGGCTCTGAGAGCAGTCTGCAGCCGCTGAGAGCTAATGACTCACTTCTGCCCCACCACCTGTTCTTCTTCACTCAGATGGTTCTTCAACGTGGAATTCCAGAGCAGATGCGATTTCCTCTTTGCTTTTGTTCTCTAACTGGGCTGCAGCTGCCTGCTTTTTGTTCGCTTTCTAAATCTTTCGCAGTTGCCCCGCTTTTTCACATGATGCAGTCTAAAAAAGTCGCGGTTTGCTGAAACTCTCTAAGTACTATGTCCTGAAGAAGTTTAATTTCTATTAGAGTATAACCATGAGGCCATCAGATCTGAGTCTCATGTAAATACCTCTCAAGGATTTGTGGGTCAGATGTGTCAAAAGGTAATTCAGCAGACGCCCCATATATATATGTTTGATGTTAGTAGAGTCATATACCCACCTTTCTTATGATTAGTAGGTGTGTGGTAACTCTTTTTTTAACTGTTTACTTATAACCTAGCCGAGTCTATATTATAATGAGTTTCTGTAGACAGCTTAGAGTTGGTTCTGCTTTTATTAGTCAGTCTAGCAATCTATGCCTTCCAACCTGGAGTTGTCCATTTTACATTTAATGTAATTTTACATTTTTTAAAAAAATATGTTTTTATTGAATTCAGAAAGGAAGGGGGAGGGCGAGGGAGATGGAAACATCAATGATAAGAGAGATTCATTGATTGGCTGCCTCCTGCACACCCCCTACTGGGGATTGAGCCCGAAACCCAGGCCTGTGCCCTTGACCAGAATAGAACCTGGGACCTTTCAGTCCACAGTCTGACTCTCTATCCATTG
>PVJN01005057.1:0-85273 GCA_004026805.1 Lasiurus borealis | reverse complement strand
ACCTGTAAGATGGCCTTGGGATACAAGTTTCTAGACTGTGACCTTGAATAAGTGTAGCCTGTATGGTAACTCTCTGTTCTTGACCCAACGTGGGAATCTCTGTCAGACTCAAGGAATAGCTGGGATTAAAGGTTTAGAGCCCTGTACTCTTCAAACTTTAACTTATCAGAAGAAGAACTTTCTGATGCTAGGCCTGGTAACGAGTTGTAAATGGGAACCATATACACAAATGACTAAGTTAGTTTGACTCTTCTACAACCATGCTGAAGACACAGTTTTTCTTCCCGTGCTTTCTTTAGTCATTTATCATTATACTAGGGGCCCAGTGCATGAATTTGTGCACCTTGAAAGTACCTGTGGGCCTCGAGGCTGCGGTCCACACAGGTAGGTCTTGGCCCATCCTCCCCACTGCAGCCCAGTCCCCTGTCTGCAGGCAGCTCCCCTCCTGCCGCCGTTGCCTCTCCCACACACTGATGGCACCAGCCCTGCTGGTACCCACTGAAGGCGTGGAGTGATTGGGGCCGGCACCAGCAGCAGGTGTGAGTGGGGCCAGTGCTGTCATGTTGGGGCGGCATCTGATCTCGCTTTAGGACCAGACGGAGGTGGAGAAGCCCTCAGGGTCGATCAGGGGTGATCAGGGCCAGCAGCCGCCACTCACACCTGCTGATGGCGCCAAGCAATCAGGACCAGTGCTGGGCACCAGCAGTTGGTGCAAGCGGCAGTCTGGCACTGGCTTCAGGTGCAAGTGGGACTGGTGCTGGTAGTGGGTGTGAGAAGCAGCTGCCAGCCCCAGTCTCTCCTTAGGAGCAGGGGGAGGTAAAGAAGCCCTGAGGGGCGATCAGGGCCAGCAGTTGCTGCTCACACCTGCTGACAACTCTGAGTGATCGGGCTGGTGCTGGGTGCTGGCAGTGGGTGTGGGTGCGAGTGGCGGCTCCAGCACTGGCAGTGGGTGCAAGCGGGACCAGTGCTGGCAGCAAGTTCAAGCACTGGGTGGGACTGTGGTGCACAGGAGCAAAGAATTTTCAGTAGCCACCAGAGGCTCGCCCCAATGACAGCAACTGGTGGTCCACCTTGTCTGGCATCCCCATCACCTACTCCCCGCTGCGGCTGATGCCTGCCATGTTTTGCACACGCTCCCTGGTGGTCAGCGCACATATAGCAACCAATTGTTCTGCTGTTCAGTCTATAGTATTTACATATTAGCCTTTTATTATATAGGATAGTGTGCCATTAAAGATTTGCATGCGAGTGAGGGCTATAGGGTTGAGAAGGACAGGCTCTCTCCTCGAGGAGCTCACAGACTTGGCATGGGCAACAGATAGACCATTGTAGAACTATTAGCAAAGACAATGATAAAAAAAACAAAAACGTGAACCAGGTCATTGGCAGTGCCAACGATTGAGTGTGTGTGTGTGGACATAACTGGTATCAGTGTGGATTATTTCCCCTGGCATCAGGGTTTAATGTGCATTGCCCTTTCCTATGTTAAGCGTCAAAAGTTCTGAATCACATTGCCCAGCAGGAAGCCCCAGTGTCCCTTTTACCTTTAGTAGTTTAGGACCAAATTTCCTTTTTATATAGAGCCCGAGTGGCTAAACGCCATCCTGATGGAAAGGCGAAGGTGATAAAATTGGGAAGATCCTGGGAAAAGAGGCCAGAGGAGAGGTAGTGGGAGTTTAATTACAAGGTAGGAGAGAAGATAATCAGATTATCTGAGCGACAATTATATCTTAGATTCTCTTTATGTTATCTTAAGCATTTCTCACAATAACCATCTGAGGTAGATGATGGTAGAATTCTTATTTTTCATATTTTTTTAAAAAAAAGAAAGAGCCCTAGCCGGTTTGGCTCAGTGGATGGAGTGTTCACCTGTGGACTGAAGGATCCCAGGTTTGATTCCAGTCAAGGGCATGTACTTTGGTTGCTGGCACATCCCCAGTAGGGGGTGTGCAGAAGGCAGTTGGTCGGTGTTTCTCTCATTGATGTTTTTAACTCTCTATCCCTCTCCCTTTCTCTCTGTAAAAAAAAAAAAAAAAACACAACACAATAAAATATATTTAAAAAGAAAGAAAACCTGAGCATAGAAGTTAATTTGTCCTATAACCAAGAGGTTAGTCAACTTGCCCAAGACAGTGTCTAGAGCTGAAATGTTATCTCCCTTATCTGCTCATAAAAGTCTGCAGTCTTGTTAGAGAGGTGGTGAAAATACCAGTTCTTCTCCTAATGGGAGGCATGGAGAATCCAAGATGGGGAAAATGAATGCCTTTAGGTAGCTCCATACCCTTCTATGGCTGCCCTTCCCCACTGGTGAAATCCTTTCCTTCCTTCAAAGCTCAGTCAGCTTGGACACCAGTTGCCCTAGTAAACCCACAGGGAGTGAACACCATGGTCCTCTGTAAGTCCACAACCCTTACTGATTCTGCCTCAGGCCGTTACATGGACCTGAGCTGCCAGGATTTCCACTGTCTTCACCTTTGATTTGCCCACAGAGCCTAACAGTGTCTGGCACATAGTGAGTGATTAGGAAGTATATGTGGAATTGAAAAGGGAAGCTCAGGCACCTGGTCTTACTTCTGGCAAACTTTTATTATCTTCAGCTGTGCAAAGGCAAACCACTTCTGTGGAACAATGCTTTATGGGATATTGGAGTGGAGTGGGACAACAGGCCTAAGTGCTTTGCTAGGTGGTGTGTGTATTGTGGCTCATATGGACTGGAGTGGTAGGCAGATTAATGCCCCCACCCCCACCAAGAAGTCTACATCTTAACCCCCAGAACCTATGGACACGTTGGGTTACATAGCAAAGAAGAAATAAGGTTGTTAATCAGCAGGGTTTAAAATGGGGATATTATTTTGAATTATTTGGGCGGGCCCAATGTAATCTGAAGGGTCCTCCTTAAAAGCAGAAGAGGAAATCAAGAGAGAACCAGAGAGGAAGAGCAGCAGGAGGGCTTGGCCTGATGTTGTCTTTGAAGCTGGAGGAAGGGGCCCAGAGTTAAGGAATGTGGGCCTCCTGAAGAAACTGGAAAAGGCAAGGAACAGTTCTCCCTTACATCCCAAGATGCAGTCTGCTGTCATCTTAATTTTAGCCAGTGAGACCCATTTCAGACTTCTGACCTCCAGGACTATCAGATAATAAATTTGTATTGTTCTAAGACATTGATTTTGTAGTCATTTGTTATAGCAGCAATAGAAACTAATACAGACTTGGTTCCCAAAGTTTATTAAGGTGATGTTTTTAAGCACATTGACCCAGGTATAAAAAAGTCTTATTTCTTCTACCAGCAGAGAGCATAGCAGCACACCCTGGAATTATATGACGTTCTGCTGAGTATATTAGGCGCCAGTTCAGGGGGTCTAGTGATAAGTGGGACCTTGTTTTAAAAGAAAACGTCTGTAAAGTGGGCCTTATTCTTGCTTTTCAGTACAATTCCTACAGTAAAGTATTGTAGAAAGTTAATATTACTTATATTTAAGAATTCATATAATGGCTGATGAAAAATTCACTGTGAGCTCCCATTGAATTAAATTACTGAAATTGAATTACCTCTTGGGTATAATATGTGCAGTCCAGATAGCAAATAGCTTAGGTGATATATTCCATCTTTTGTTGGAATTCTCTCTATAGTTAGAATTCCAGGACTTGTGTTTCAATCAGAGCTCTTTTGGCTGCATGGATCAATGGGGGTTTATTGCATGGAAGGGCACTGGTTATCTGGAAGGGTGCTGGTAATCTTATGATAATTCCAGGATTCCTGCATTGCCTGATTCCATGGAGGCTGCATCTGGGTTCCAGGCAGCTCTGGGTCCTCAGCAGTGGAGTTTGCCCTTCTTTCCTGAAATTCGGTACTTCCCTTAGTGACTGGTCTCCTTTCTCAGACTCTGTTTTTCTTTGTGGCTTTAATCCTGCTGCCTACAGCTGGCTCTCTCACCTGCTGTCCTGTTCTTCTCTGCTTCACAGCTTCTGGGAACTTCCGCCTCGGCCTGGCTGGAGCTTGCCGGTGGCCTGTGTTTCACACACAGACCTCTCTTAGAGCTTTCTATTTCCATCAGCGCTCTTCGCCAGTTGTCTAATTAAATTAGCCTCAGCCTCCAATTCAAATGTTTGAGTGGGAGACTAGCTGGCCCTTCACTCTCTGAGCAGACCCTCACCAGCCATGCACCTAGCCATGGTCTTTGGACTGGTTGCCTTTGGCACAAGTGCTTATTCAATCCTTTCAGCAGTAGTAATCAGGTCTCTATCGTGTGCCAGACACTGCTCTAGCTCCTGGGGATATAGTAGGAAACAGGACAGATAAGTCATCTCCCCTCACGGGGTTTATATTCTAGTAGGGGAATCAGCCATCAAAGTAGATTTCTATTGTTGGTGCAGTGAAGAACATATAGCAAGAGGGAAGATGGCAAGTGACAGGGGATGGAGGTGAATGGATACTTTATCTCCATGACCTCGGAAGTTCTTTGAGGAGGTGACATTTCAGGTTTGAACTGAAACTTGAGTGGATAATCATCCAGGCAATGAAAGAGCCCTAGGCAAAGGCCTAAGGTGGGATGAATGTGGCACAGTCCAAGGCTAGAAAAAGGGCCAGCAAAGCATGGCTGGTATGTGGGGGCAGGGGTGAGTACTCAGAATGACTGAAGAGGGGAGGGGCCTTGTTGGCCGTGGTAATAAGTTGGTTGGGAAATTATGCTCATCGTGAGGCTGCTCTGTGGAAACTAGTCAATAGGAGGCCATGAGTGGCAATGTGTACCACTGGGGTCTGTTGGCACGATTTTCAGACAAGGATGGTAGCAGTGGGGGTGATGAAATGTGGATTCAAGGTGGGTTTTGAAGTCACTGATGGATTGCACATTCAGAATGAAAGGGGGGAAAAAAGAAATTAACAATGATTCTGAGGTTTTGGTCTGAGCTCTGGGAGCCATTACTGGAATGAGAAAGCTGAGATGGTCCAGTCAGCTGCATGGCCACCACTGCTGTGCGTGCTAACCTTGGCTGCCTTGGCCACCCTGAAAGATGGAGCTGTGGGTGGGCAGCTCCCCTGAGAAGAGGCTGCAAGGGGGTAACCCAGTGACATCCTCACTATTACCAGAGCCATTCTCCACTTAGCCTGACCAGTCCAGGCGCCCTGGGTTCTTCTGTCCATGCTGCTCATCTTGCCTCTCTACCCTCTGTTGTGCCTCATGAAGGGGCTAATTGGGGAGGGGAAGTTTTGGAGTTTTGAGCTGGCTTTCGAAAAGTAGTTTTTTTTTCTGGTGAAATATATACAATCCTATATCTTGAATGGTGTTTTTTTCTCAGGGCTGGTTGTGGTGGAATAATATTGCTGGTCTTGAACGTCCTAAAAATATTTCTCTAAATCTAGCATTCTTAATGTGTTTGGGGTTAGACTGCATCATCTTAAAATTCTTCTGGAAGGAGGCAGTGTACAAGGACTTTTTTGGTAGCTCCAGAAAAGTGTCCAAGATCTGGGAAAATAATTCCAGAAACAGAAATCGTTGTCATTCGCTTTTGAGTGTCAGAAGTGAACATAAAGAATCCCATTGAGTAACAGTGAAGAGGAAAGCTAAGTCAGAATTCATAAAGGGCCAGCAGAGAGAGCCAGACTGCTGGTAGGAACAGAGATTTGTGGAGTTGCAGTTGCACTGGGGAGTGGAAACATGGGGACAGAGGCAGCACACTTGCACTGTTTCTTAGTAGGAGGACTATTTGGAAAGCGAGTTAAGGATTCCTTCCGTCAGTAGCTCCTGAGTCTCTTTTGGTCAGGGACCATGAGACAAACTCAGTCATAGAAAGAAGTAGCATCTTATATAGAAAGTAGGGGATTAACCTAGTTTCCAGATATTTACCCAATAATCTAGCTTTAAAAAAACCTATAGAACTTCTTCCTATGCTCACAGGGTAATTGGCCCATTGCAAATGGCTACCTTGTTTTATGGGACCTACCCATATAGCTTAATACTGAGCTTTAGAGGAAGCTAATTTATAAATTCTTTTGCTTATTAAAACAAAACACTTGCAAAAATTTCTCAAAACTATATATTATTATATTAGTTTGCTGTTTTAAACAAATATTTTCTAGTTGAGTAGTAGGGACTTTTAAATTACCTCCTTTGTTTTTTAAATTATTAAACAGATCTTCTGCCTTAGAGTAGGATTCTTTCATCCACTTATACAGACAAGTTGTTGTTTAGCAATTTTATTGAGGTATAATTTACATATCACAGAATGCACTCATTTTAAGTTCATTGAGTTTTTAGATGTGTGATCAATGGACACAACCCAGTTTTAGAACTGGGTTCCATTACCACACTAAGATCTCTCAATGCCCTTTTGTGGTTAATCCCAATTCCCACCTTAGCCCCAGACAACACTAATCTGCTTTCTGTGTCTACGGATTTGCCTTTTGTAGATATTGCATGTAAATGGAATCATACTATACATGGCCTTTTATGTCTGACTTTTTTCACTTAGCATGTTTTCAGGATTAACTCATGATACAGTGCATGTCAGTATTTTATTCATGAATAGTCTTCCTAGTATACCATTTTTTGTTTATCTACTCATTGACAGACATGTCTCTCAGGGAAGCCTACTTCATTACTTGGGTATTGACTTTCTATTTCCTGTAACAGAATTCTCTCACAGATTCTCCCACAGATAGGGACTTCCTTACATGGTGAGATTAGGAAGTGTCAATGGATGTGGTAGAAAGATGATTGGTTGGACATCACAGGACAGTGTAGTGGTGCCACTGACTAATAACATATCACTTAGCCCCTCTAAGTTGTGGTATCCTTAACTGTAAAAAACAAACAAACATACAAAAAAATAGCAAGAGAGAAGGAGTTTGACTAGAGTCATGGTTATTGATCTTATTAATGGACCTTTGCTTTTGAGAGATACTGCCTAGAAACAAGTTGAATTGAGCAATAAGAAAGAACAAACTGCCCTAGCTGGTTTAGCTCAATGGATAGAGCATTGGCCTATGGACTGAAGGATCCCAGGTTCCATTCCGCCCAAGGGCATATGCCTGGGTTGCGAGCTAGATCTCCAGTAGGGGGCATGCAGGAGGCAACTGATCAATGATTTTGTCACATCATTGATGTTTCTATCTCACTCTTTCCCTCTCCCTTCCTCTCTAAAATCAGAAAAATATATTAAAAAAAAGAAGAAGAAGAACAAACTGCTGGTATGTGCAACAACATGGATGAATCTCAGAGACATTATGTTGAATGAAATAAGCAAATAAGCCTTATCCAATAGTGTATATAACAATTCCACTTATATGAAGTTCTAGGATAGACGTAAGTAACGCATGGTGAAGAAAATCACACCACTACTTGCCCCTAAGGGAGGTTGGGGAGGGGAAAGGGAGGATGCAGTCACTGCTAATTGTTACAGGTGTTTTAAAAAAATGTTTTGTTGATTCCAGAGAGGAAGGAAGAGCAAGAGGGAGATAGAAACATCAATAATGAGAGAGAATCATTGATTGGCTGCCTCCTGCATGATTCCTACTGGTCGAACCATGACCTCCTGGTTCATAGGTCAGCACTCAACCACTGAGCCACACTAGCCAGGCATCGTTATGGATTTTTTTTTTTAAGGGAATGATAAAAATGTATTAAAGTTAAAGAATGGCCCTGACCGGTTTGGCTCAGTGGATAGAGCATCAGCCTGAGGACTGCAGGGTCCCAGGTTCAATTCCAGTCAAGGGCATATACCTTGGTTTTGGGCACATCCCTAGTAGGAGGTGTGTAGGAGGCAGCTGATCAATGTTTCTCTCTCATTGATGTTTCTAACTCTCCACCCTATTCCTTCCTCTCTGTAAAAAAAAAAAAATCAATAAAATATATTAAAGTTAGAGAATGGTAGTAGCTGCACAACTCTGTGAATATACTAAAACCAGCAAACATTTTTAAAGGATGAATTTCATGGTATGTAAATTATGTCTCAATAAAGCTATTTAAAAAATATTTCAAAAGCAGTTCAGGTTTTCAACATTAACTTTAGGGAATCTGATTTGGGAAGCACAGGACTAGGTTATGATAAAGATCTTAAATATGTCAGTGTCTATAAATTCCATAATTCTATCTCTTCCGTGTACAGAAAGTGAGAGTGATTGGGAAAGTGACCTGCCCTAAGCATTTCCCCTAGATTAAAATTGACTCAGAAATTGATTCTCCAAACCCTTTTTACGAAGATGGCACCGAAAACTAAGAAGGAAGCCCCTGCCCCTCCCAAAGCCGAAGCCAAAGCAAAGGCTTTGAAGGCAAAGAAAGCAGTGTTGAAAGGCGTCCACAGCCAAAAAAAAAAGATCCGCACGTCACCCATCATCCGACTGCCAAAGACACTAAGCCTGCCTCCGGAGGCAGCCTAAATATCCTTGGAAGAGCGCACCCAGGAGAAACAAGCTTGAGTACTATGCCATCATCAAGTCCCCCCTGACTATCGAGTCAGCCATGAAGAAGATAGAAGACAATAATACACTTGTGTTCATTGTGGATGTCAAGGCCAACAAGCAGCAGATCAAACAGTCCGTGAAGAAGCTCTATGACATTGATGTGGCCAAGGTCAACACCCTGATCAGGCCTGATGGAGAGAAGAAGACATATGTTTGACTGGCTCCTGAATATGATGCTTTGGATGTTGCCAACAAAATTGGAATCATCTAAACTGAGTCCAGCTGCCTAATTCTAAATATAAAAATTTTACACTGTAAAAAAAAAAAAAGAAAGAAATTGATTCTGCAACTTGCCCTCTCAGTTGCCAGATCACCCTCGGTAAGGTAATCAATCCTATTAAGACTTTTTCCTTCTTAACATTGTTAGGGGGTCACAACTCAAATGCCCACATGGGCCAGGAAATAAGCTCTGGCCATTTGTAAGGCTAAGGGGACCTTTTCTATCTTTTATTTTTTGCTTTTCAAAGTCATGATTACAGAGAAACATTTCTTTGTTATGAAAACCATGTGAGCATAAGTGAAATTGACTTGGTCTTTGTGATGGAAAGGCAATAGCGAGCAGTGGTGAAGTAGAGAATGTCTGCCTGATCTAAAGGGGACAGCTATCACTCAGCTCCAGGTGATTCTTGCCAGTGTTCTAAGATCTGGCATACTTAAAAAATTGGGAGAAATCTGAATTTGTATGTGAACTCCACTTTTAAGTTTTGGTTCAGTCTATAATTTACTCTCTGAGTTCAGAGATAAGGTATTCTGAGAAAATGAGTTTAATCTAGGTTGGATTTAGTTTAGAACTGAGTTTTGGCCTAAGAGATGAAGGAGTATGTTGTGCTGTTTGCCACAGGCACAAGGAAAGTCTTTTTATGTGTTCTCACTCTTTTGTGTACTTTCTGCCCCAGGCTCTATTTAAAGTCACAGAACTATAATCTTCTAGATACAGAATCTTAAGACTGTATCAGGCAGCAATAGGCCTGATAAACCCCAGAAGTATGCATGCTCCTAGTAGTCAATTATGCTGAGTTATGAGGAACTTGGGCAGTTAGTTAAATAATCTTGTCTTGGAGGTGGAAGGTGATTCTTCATTTTGTGAAATTCTTGGACCATAGGTTACTCTTATCTTTACATTCCACTTCAGACTATTACCCCTTCACCACCAGGCTTGACTGGGGTGGGGCTGTTTCATAGAGTGATTCTATGGTGAAGGAAAGGGATAATAATTTGACTTAACTCCAGACAATTGATTTGGTTATAATTGAAACAAAATTATAACTTCAAATTAGACTGAGAAAGCCTCTCTCTTGGCTCCAGTTTAAAATCTAACCTATGTATGACCTTACATAAATTACCTCTATCATTACCTCCCCAGTGTGCGTGTGTGTGTGTGTGTTTGAGGTGGTTAAGAAAGGAATGGACCTCCCCCCCCCACAAGAGTAAGGTCTGTGTAGCCACCTTGCACACATTCCCTACCTTTTCTAGCTCTTGGGTTTTCTAGCCATATTTGTTCTGATCCAGAAAGATGTTGGCAGATAGCTGTATGGCTCTTAAATGCCATATCTTCTGATTCTAAGCGAGATTGAAATAGAATTTGGATTTATTAGAGGTACAATGTTTTCTCTGCTGAGATAGGTTCACTGAAAAGTAGGGCAATTATTCTTCTAAGCTTAGAACTTTTTGGAATTTGACTGTATTTCCAGGCCCCTTTCCAAGAAAAAAATAAATAAAAATTCTAACACCCAGAGATAACCACTGTCAATTCCCTAGTGTTTATACTTCCAGACCTTATGGTTCTTTCTTTTCTTTTGTTTTCTTTTCTTTCTTTCCTGTTCCATTCATCTGTTTCTATACCCCAGGTTGGCCACTTCCTCTGAAAACATCCCTGTGCCTCTCCCTTCTTACTGATACCTTCACCCTTTACATGAGAACCTTTCAGCAGGGCTCTTGAAAAAAAAAGCAGCAATGGGCAATGCCACATTAGGTCGCTCCTGCCTTGCTACACCCTCATCAGTAAGGTGTGTGTGGAGGAAGGTGGTGAACATATATACAGCTGAAAAGTAGCCTTTGTGCCTGGGGCTGCTGATAGGAAAGCTCCCTGCATTCTCATGTGTGTCCCTGTAGCTTCAGAGGGTTGGGGGACACATTGGATGGTGTTTGGCACAGTTGTCAGCAGCGTGCATGCCTGGACTGAACTCAGAGCTTGCGTGTCTGTGTTGTGCCGTGCTGGCTGACAGGCCCATGAGGCCAGGGCTATGCAGGGATGTGAGCAGGCAGATGCCTTCCTTGGCTTGTTGTAGTTCCAGAAGCAGGGAGAGTGTGGAGCCTCACAAGAGGCTGTGATTCCAGCTGTGAGTCCGCACTGCTGCAGGGCGCTCATGTGTGATGGGAGCAGTGTGGGTGAATGTTCCTCCGAGTTACAAAACAGAACTCTGGGATGCTGTGTACTTGGGAGGAAGAGCTGATTCACTTCTAGGAAACAATTTAAATACTTCTTATCACATTGAGTCCCAAGATGCTGATCTCTGGCTTTAGTGTCTTACTCATCAGCTTGATCCGCTGTGGGGTGTTTCTGCTTTCATCCATCCCCATACTGGCAGGGCATGTGCTGGAGGGGCTGGGTGAAGACCTGAGGACTTCAGTTATGTTTTAAAAACTGGATCTGACTTCCTAGGCCCAGTGGAGAGGTTAGGTTGCCTCTTGTGGCATCCCACATCCGGCAGCTGCATTCTGGCTCAGAACTCCTTACCGAGGGTTCCCTGTCCCAGCCCAGCAGAGTCTGGCCCTGGTCCCTTCACTCTCTCTCATGCTGAACATCCATTTATTGAACTCGTCTTCGTTTCCTTTAGCTTTGGAATTCATGATTCTCCTCCAAGAGAAACTTTGGCTGAGGGCGTGGTCCCATGGGAAAAGCCTTCCTATGAAAGCAAGGAACCCAGTTATCAGCTTAGCCTCTGGCTTGTCCTTGGTGTTGTCCTTGCATAGTTGCTGAGAGCCAGCAGGCAGGTGGTGTGGGAAATTCATCTGTGGACTCAGGGCCTCCTCCAGATGCTTCTCAGAGCAGCCTACCAGAGACCTGCTGATCGAAGTCGAGCTGGTTTGGCCTCTCTGCAGCCAGCTGCGTTTTGCCCGATAGGGTTGCTTATCTCTGTTTTTGTGCTTGTTGCTGGCTCCTTGGAGCTTTGGGTGTGTTTGCATAGTGCCGAGATGATTGCCACTGATTTTGTGAAATATGGATGAAGTGAACAGGGCAGGGTGTGGCGTGAGAAATATTGTAATCTGTTGGCGCCCACCCCCACCATTTCTTCCCAAAGAGAAAATTTCTTTGTTTCTTGTCCTAGAGGACCCCAGAGTAGCAGCTTTCAAGCTTTTGTAAAGCTGGGAGCAGACACTCCAGCTTGGTAGCTCTAATTGAGATCTTAGGTGTACTGCCCTTCTGAATTGACTGGAAAATTGACCCAGCGGCACTGTAGAAATACTTGACGTTTCAGCCCTTGTCCTTTGTTGGCTAAGTTCACTGGAAATGTATCAGTGAGATTCAAATGCATCCTGGGAGCTCAACTCCTGGGAAGGAGAGCAGAGCTGCAACACAGCCAGCTCCATGATGTGTCGTCTCTGAGTGGTAGCTGTCTCTGGTGCATCACATGGGTTCGCTGATGTTGGTTTATGTATGTAACTGCCCCCCTTTTTAGTGTGATGTTTCAAAGTCACGGGGACCAGCGGTTGCAATGAGTAAAAGAGGGCAGGTTTTTCAACTGGCTGTTGTTGGGCTGTTGCAGTCTCTTGACAAAGCCAGCATTGTTTTGAATAAAGCAGTTGGTTGGCTTGAATTGCTCTGGTGCTCTGAGCTCGCTGTTTTTCTTCCACCTTAGCCATGTTCCTGGGGGTAGCCTGGTCCAGAAGGGAGAACCTGCTTCCCGTTGCCCTCTGTGCTCAGCAGCATCTGAGGTGAATAGTTAGCCATCCAGAATAGACAGCTGTCTCAGTAGGCATTCCACGCTGCTCCTGACCCCCAACTGGGTGACAGCCAATCATGGCCTTTTGGCATGGAGCCTCCAGGAGTTAAGCTGCTTGCCTGTGCCCTCAGCCTTACTTGGCACTCGCCTGCCCAGTACAGGAGACCACCTGCTCTGGCCAGGTTCCCCACCTGCTATTGAGGCTGACATTTATGCTGACCTTTTGGCCTGGCATCTGCCCCTTTCATATGTGTGATGCTTCAAACTCGAGATTTAATCCATAGAGCAAATAATTCCTCTGGCTGGACTCCCAGACACAGTTCCTCAAGAATGGGACAGAAATTCAGGGTCTGGCTTCTTTCTGACGTTTTCAGAGGTCACATTGTCTCACCTCTGCCCCTCATTTAGTTTCATATTGTGTGGTCAGATTAGTCATATCAACTGTCCTTGTGGAAGTCCCAGCCTCCTAGGTGAGGACAGCAGGAACTCACATGGGGATAGAGGAAGCTCACCCAATGGTGAGAAGATCCAGACTCCATTTCCTTCCAGAATGGGAACTTGATTTCTTTGCATTTGATTGGATAGCTCTTTAAATGCAGTTGTGATTGTAGAGTGGCATTTGAATAACTTAGGAGAAATGAAAAAAAAATTTTTCTTGCAAGATTCTGGCACTAGACAGTCAAGTTAAGCAGTACTTTTCTTGCTGAAATCGGTTTGGCTCAGTGGCTAGAGCGTTGGCTGTGGACTGAAGGATCCCAGGTTCGATTCTGGTCAAGGGCATGTACCTTGGTTGCAGGCACATCCCCAGTGGGGAGCGTGCATGAGGCAGCTGATTGATGTTTCTCTCTCATTGATGTTTCTGACTCTCTATCCCTCTCCCTTCCTTTCTGTAAACAATCAATAAAACATATTAAAAAAAAAGAAGAAGTGCTTTTTCTCAAAATTGGAACTATAAAGGCAGGAGGAGATGATACATGGTGGAGAGAGCTGGTGGGGAAGGTGGTAATATAAAATGATCTTAACCACAGGGTTAGTGTTTAATCAGAAATAGTTATGGGAACCATCCTACATGGTAGATTTGAGCAGCACTGAAGAATCTATCAGTGCATCTAAATCACTTCTTTTGTTCAGTCCTTTGAGTTTTGTATTGAAGTTGAGTATTAAAATGTTTGTAAAAATAGCCGAAACCGGTTTGGCTCAGTGGATAGACCTGAAAGGTCCCAGGTTCATTTCTAGTCAAGGACATGTATCTTGGTTGCAGGCACATCCCCAGTGAAGGGCGAGCAGGAGGCAGCTGATTGATATCTCTCTCATTGATGTTTCTAACTCTCTATCCCTTTCCCTTCCTCTCTGTAAAAAATCAATAAAATATATTAAAAATAAATAAATAAAATGTTTGCAAAAATACCTTATTTATTTGCCCCTCTCTTAAGGAACAGAGGTTCCTTTGCTATAAGCCAATTTTTCAGATCATTGTTCATTTCGTTAGTCATATTTTATAAACGTAGGCTTATTAATGGAAAGGGGAAATCTCTCCCAAATGCACGGTAGCCATCATTGCTTCTTGAACGCATTGATGGTAGTATAACTTTTGATTATTTAGAAACCTGTTTCTAAATATTATTTATTGTGTTATTACAGTAACCTCTTGCTATTCTTGCACTGTTAAGGTACATTTTCTTTTCTAACCAGGGATCTTGGTCTCTCTTGTGAGTTGGGTTTCTAAATTTTTAATGATGGTCTCCTGCAGGATCTTGGTTGCCACTTGCTCTGCAGTGTTTACCGCTCACTCTCCCTTTTTGTCTGGTGCCTTCCTCTTACTATTGGTTTGCTTAACTTGTTAAATTGAGGGTAAAATAAGAGTAATTAACTAGTGAGGGTTTAGAAACGCTCCTTTGAATCAAGTGCACAGACCTTTATTATCTATCTTGAATTATTTTATGTACTTCTATATAATTAAATAAAACTCCACATAGTTGCAAGATGATGCTGTACTTATAAGCTTCTCTTACAGAATAATCTTAAACCATTCTTCATCCCATTGCATGAGTAAAGTTCATTGACCAGATTAACTTTATGATAGAAATTATCTGCAAATCATGTGAAAGGGCAAAGATATTAAACTCTTAAAAATTACAGTGTATTCCTATTTCTAAAATGTGACAAATAAAAAAGTAACTCCAAATCAACATGGTAAAGTGTGTCCCATGGGTAATTAATATTACTTTCAATTAATTCTGAGGTGGAAATTCACTTTTCCCCTTTTTCAAGATGGACATAGTTTTGTAAAGCCTTCCTCTTCATTGTATAGAAATGGAGAATTCAGACATTTCAGAAAGATAGAAAAAAGCAGTCATCTGAAACACTCTTCTTGGAGCTATATACCCTGTATTTTGTTATTGTGTCCTTTTTACTTCTTTCTATATCTTTGTAGGTAAAAATAGAACTGCACTATCATTTTCAGTTGTTTTTTGAAGAGCAAAAGTTTTTAATTTTGATGAAGTCATGTGTATCTGTGGGGTTTTTTATAGCCATAATTTTTGTTTATGAAATCTTTACCAAACCCAAGGATTTTTTTTCCTCTGTTTTTTCCAAGAAATTTGTAGTTTTAGGTGTTACATTTAGGACTGTGATGCATTTGCATTTAATTTTTGTATTTGGTATAAGATAAGGTTATTATTCAGTTTAAAGAGCACTTTGATGAATGTTCTTGTTTATCCCTTCTCATTCTACTTATTTAATTATTTTCTGAGGATAAATTCTTAAAAAATGTAAAACTGTAAAATCAAAGGGTATTCACACTGAAATCTTTGATATATGTTGCCAAACTGGTTTTCAAAAGCTCTACCATTTAGGAAAAAAACACCCTAAGAATGGGAGAAAATATTGGCAATTCGTACATCTAATAAGGGATGTGTATCTAGAATATATAAAGTTTCTACAACTCAGAAATAAAAGGACAACCCAGTTTAAAAATTAGCAAAGGTCTTGAATAACATTTCTTCAAATATGTAAAGATGACTCATAAACACATGAAAAGATGTTTAACATTATTAATCATTAGGGAGATGAAAATCAAAACCATGGAGATACTGCTTCACACAATTAGCATGTGATAAGTGTTGGCAAAGATGAAGAGAGCTTGGAACTCTGGGTATGTAAAATGGCGTAGCTGGTATGGAAAACACTTTGATAGTTCCTTAAAAAGTTAAATATAGTCCCTGCTGGGTGGTTCAGCTAGTTGGAGTGTCATTTCGTGTGCCAGAAGGATTGCGGGTTTAATTCCCAGTCAGGTCACATACCTAGGTTACGGTTCATTTCCAGGTCAGGGCGGCTATAGGAAGCAACTGATCAGTGTTTCTCTCTAATCTATGATTTTCTTTCCCTCTCTTTCTCTCCTTCCTTTCTCTCCCCCCCCACCCCCGCTACTTTCTCAAATCAATGTTTTAAAAACACATACACAAAAAAAAAACATAACCTTGGGAGACAAAAAAAAAAAAAGTTGAAGACAACAACATGACATTTATTCCTGAAAATAAAGGTATTCTCTTTCATAACCATTGCCATTTTCATGCCAAAGAAAATATTAGTTCATCTACTGTACAGCCTACCTTAAAGTTTGTCCCGTTTTCACAGGATTGTCTTTTGTAACTAGTGTTTATGAATCAGCACTCAGTCAAGACTTTCATTTTGCACTTGGTTTTCATCTCTTTAGTCTTTTTAATCTAGAATAATCCCTCTGCTTTTCCCCCCTTGGCATTGATTTTGTGAAGCAGCCAGTCCAGCTGTCTGAAGAATGCTCCATGTATTGTATTAGTTTTCTTGTTGTGTTGTTTAGCATGTTGCTCTGTCTCCTGGATTTCCTGTGAACCACACGTTAGGCTCCAGAGTCTTGATTACATTTAGGTTCAATGTTTTTGGTGAGTGTGCTTCACAGATAGTCCCTTCAAAGGTGCAAATGTCACCTTTGATCATTTGCTTCGCTGTCTTCATTGTAAAGATATGCTTTTCTCTCTGCCGTTAGTAAGTTGCTTGGGGAGCGTAACTAATTCTGTAGAACTCCTTAGATATTAATGTTTTCACCATCTCCCTCAGTTTGACAATTATCTTGTAACTTTGCTTACTGATTTTTTTTTTATTTAGAGGAGTTTCTCACTTTTATGTAATTGAACCACTAATAGTACAGAAGCTATCTTTCCAAAATTTCCCTTTTCTAAATCCTGTCCCCTTTTCTTCGTCTCTTTACCCCACTTTCTTGTTCTGCTTGACTTCAGAAACAGGTGTGACAAGTTAGCTCTTCCTCCTATTTTATCATCTTTTTGGACTACAGATTCAGAAAATTATACTGACCCTCAATGTGAGCAATGGATGAATTGATGTTCCCATAACTTTCTTTTCTTTTCTCCAGAATTAGCTACTACTGCTGACCCCATGCATTGGCAAGGAACAGGCAGCAGTGAGGATGAGACTTTGATCCTTAAGGTTCTAATCAGTGGCTCTTACTCTAACTTCTCTTATCAAAGCTAAGGGTGCAGTAGGGAGGGGACCCAGAAGCCATACTGCTGGTATTTGAGAAAGACCTCTTATTCCTTCTGCTTAGAACCCTTTTCTCCACGTTTCCTTTCCCTGATTAGCTCAACCATCCTACTTGAGGAAGACATCCTAGACCCACCTCGCATTTGCGTGCCCCTCCGTGTTTCCATACACTTCATGGGAGCCTAGACGATCTATATTTCCCATTAGCTTGTGAGGTCCCAAGGTCAAGAGCTGAGACTGGCTTTGTCACCCAGTCTTCAGGGAAGAGCCTGACACATCGCACTGAGGTGAATGTTGCTAAGTATTTCACCTCCTGGCCTGCAGGTGATTTCTTCCCTACGTCTGGATGCATTTGCTTCCTGGTTGGGGAAGCAAGGTGTAATTGCAGGCTCTACACATTTACCTGTACCTTATAAAGAGCTGAGGAATCCAGCTTTTGGCCTTTTCATTTTTCTTTGTTCTAATTACCTCAACGTGGGCTTGTTAGCATTTTCTAGAGTTACTATTTCTCATTATTCTTTATTCTTACAGAGTCATGGAATTATGGACTTTGAGCTGAAAGAGCCGTAGCAATAAGCTACATACACTATGTGAGTCCACCAGCCTTTGCACTTCCTCCTGGAGCTTAGAAAACATTTCAGCATTCCTCCTGGCATCCCGCTTTCCCCGCCCTCTTCTGGGTGTTCCAGCTCTAGCTAAGTGCTTGATAAAGGACATTATGGAGAAGCGCACCCAAGAGCCAATGTGGGAGGCGAGTAATCAGTCCCCCAGCTGCTGAGGGCACTGTGTGGAGTAAAGGGACTGCAAGTGCAGGTAATAGGCGACCATAAAACCCCCTTCCTCTCATTCCTGTTGGAGAACTATGAGGCTTTTCTACTAGGTAGATACTCGTCCTCGGTGGAGGATGAAATGTGCTAATAAAAAAAAGAAAGATGATTGTATCTGTGCAGATAGGAGTGGGATTTGATTGCACTGTCATTGAAAAACATCTAATCTCTAAATGGTAGTTCTCTTCTGCTCCCAAGGACCTTTCTTTACTCATCACTCACCGGAACAGTCACTGGGAGGCTTGACTGCTGTGGCCTCGAGGCCTGTAATTGCACTTTATCACAGCATAGAGAGTCAGAGCAGTACTGAGCGTCATGGAAACGTCAGCTGAATGCACAAATCTCTTTTATTGAGACCCTCCTGTGTTCCAAACACCATTAGTTCATTCTAAATATCTTGTTTCATTTAACTCTTAACTCTGCTCTGTGAGATAGGTTATCCTCCCCGCCCCCAATGAAGTTCTGAAAGGTCAGATATCTGCTCAAAGCCACATCATAGGCAGGTGGGGACAACCCTAATTTCTTCACCTCTCCCATGGCCAGCAGCCGGTAACAAAATGATTATGAAAGCCGCCTCTGATTAGAAAAGCTGCTCTTGAACTTCAGAGTCAGCCCTCACTAAAAGGCACCCTGTGTTTCCCCCATGAAGGTGGCTGGCCTGAGGTTCTGGTGATGCATTTTTATGATATGAGGACCAGCACAGTGGACAGGATCAGATTTCCGCAGTAAAATCTGACTTGAGAGCAATCAGATGTTAGCCAATTCTTCCTTATGTCAGGAAAGTGGAGCAGGCTCTCCCTGTAGCATAAAGACTCTGAAACTCTATAGTTTAAACAACAGTTAAAGTGGTTGGCTTCAAGTTTTGTTCTTAAGTACTCTCTCCCTACTCTCCTCCTCCCCCAGAACACACACGGGTCCCAAAAGATCTGCAGGATAAGGCAGTACAAAATCTCCTTGCCATTTGGTTCAGTCTTACATTCCGGCCCACTGGTTGGCTTTGTTTGTGACGTGGAGGGGAAACACCAGCACATCAGGGACTATAGTTTTGAGAAAATATATATCCATCACTTTCTGTGTTGGCTTTTTCCCTGCTCTGCAGTTTGCTAAATTATTTGTACCTTAGATATTGTCATTGTATTTTTGTCTATTTTCCCAGGAGGCTTTGAAGCAAGAGTGATGAATAAGATATTCTACCTGACTTTAGTTTTTAAAGGGTGTGTACCCTTTCATGGAGCGATAAGAGCACACTTTTCTTTTTAAGCATTTGCTGCAGCAGTCAGGATGGGAAATGCCCAAGTAACAGGGTGAGGAAGGCCTGAGTTAAAATGGGGATGTGATCATAAACTGAAACTTCATCTTCCACTCCTGTTTTTTAAGTTTGAGTTTGTGAATAACAAATTATTACTTTTGACAGAAAGGACATAATGAAAATAAGTATATCACAAAGAAAAAAATGTAGGTGTTTTGAATCTAATAAAGATGTAATATGTTCATGTATCTCAGGAGACAATGTCAACAGTAGGGGGCACTCATCTTGGTGAGGGTCAGTGTAGATACTCACAGTGTTTCCAAAATAGTGACCCATCTGACAGAGATGATCTGGCCTTTGATGGTAGTGGGTTGGTCTCCTGCTCTCCTGTCTACCCCAAATCCTGCTACTTGGGAGTTTAACAGCATGCATGGGAAGAGGATGAAGAGAGGGGAGAGATTTAGGCTGACAGCTGATTCTCAGTAGCAGATGGGAGGGAAATTATCTTTAGCAGGCAAAGGTAAAGCAGATGTTATTTTTGAAAATTTTTTTTAGTATTTTTAAAATATTTTTATTGATTTTTTTACAGAGAGGAAGGGAGAGAGATAGAAAGTCAGAAACATCGATGAGAGAGAGAGACATCGATCAGCTGCCTCCTGCATGCCCCCTACTGGGGATGCTCCCGAAATCAAGGTACATGCCTTTGTCCGGAATCGAACCTGGGACCTTTCAGTCCACAGGCCGACGCTCTATCCACTGAGCCAAACCCGTCTCAGCAGTTTGCATGCTTTTTACAATCCCCTCCTCAGAGATGAGTCAGAAGTCTATGGTTGTGTTAGGGTTTTACAAATTCTTTTCTTCTTTCTTATATTGAATGTTGTTACCCCACATGCCTACCTACTTTGGGGATCTCTCATTTGTATTCTTTAGTGCCAGCATTTCCCTTTCTGGAAGTAGGAAGAGCTTAGAACTGGAAAGGAAGTTGGGATAAGCTACTTCCTCTTCCCCCCCTCCCTCTCCCTCTCTCTCTCTTTCTCCTTTCTCTCTCTCTCTGTTCCTCCCTCCCTCCTTTGTTCCCTCCCTCCCTCCCTCCCTCTCTCTCCTAAAAAAAGGGAAACGGAGAGTCAGGGAGAGAAAGTGATTTGTTGAGAAGATATGGTATCCCACTTAAAGTCTCACTGCTATTTTGCATCAAAGCTGGGCCTGCAGGTCTGGATCCTGACTCCTGGTTTAGTCTTGTTCCGTTTGTAATATACTACTCCTCTTCATCTGGATGATTCCTTTGTGTTCTCTAGAATAAACCTGGAAAAACTGATAATCAGTTAATTTACAAAGATGTGTTATCTGATTTTAAATGGTGAGAGGAGGGGAAAGAAGGTGGGATGGCGGAGAACATAAACCAAAATCAAACAAACAAGAGTATATCCATGTGAGTGTGTGAGGTTCAGGCAAAGAGAACTGAGCGTGCTCTGATAGGAAGGACTGCTTGGAAGGATTGGGTGCAGAACGGTAAGGGAGGCATGGAGCAAGGCCAGGGAGATCGGCCTGTTCTAGTCAAGAGTGGGGCTCTGTAGGCAGTAGGAAGACAGTGGAGTTTCATTCGGGAGTTCATTGTACACATACTCTGTGGTGGTATGCGCTGGCCACGGCTTCGGATTGGCGAACGGAACACTAATGGTCACTCCTCCATGGAAAATGCAATCTGGCTGTGGAGACTGTCAGCAGACACATAAATAGGTAACTGCAGATTGTGGTAGGTACAGGATGTTGTAAGAGGGCGTAGTGAAATTATCTTGAGAACGATCCAGGAGGGCTTTGACAGGAAGGTAATATGTGGAAGATGAAGACGTCGGATAAGCCAATGAGGATATGTCAAAAGCAGATGTGGGCAGCATGGAGTGGGGGAACTCTACTTCAGTGAATATTTAGGGATTCTATTCTGTCTATGAGCAAGGCAACCTCTGAAGGAGCTCCAGCTAGGGAGCGATGTGAACAGGCATGTGTTGTCAAGGGCATTCTGGCTTGCTGGGTGGGAAGGAGGGGAGAAGGGAGAAGCCCAGAGAGTAATGGGGCAGCTAGTGTGCAAGCCTGGAGGACACACGTGGAAGGGAGCAGAGGGGAGAGTACAGAGTAGGAAGAGCCCAGGCCCAGTCCCGGGGACACCAGAGATGAAAGAAGGAGGAGGGAAAGCTGGTGAAGGACTCAGCAGGAGCAGCCGGAGTGACCAGAAGGCCGAGAGTGTTCAGAGAAGGCCTGGAGTGGGGTGAGGCCTGGGGGCCAAGGAGCAATGTCAGATGTTGCAGGGAACTCTGGTCAGATAGGCCTGAAAGTGACTGTTGTGTTTGACAGTGTGGATGTTATCAGCATCCTTGGCAGGAGCAGTTTTGTTGGCTTGTTGAGGTAGCAGCCAGGATCCATCCAATGTCTCACTTTCACATCTGCTCACATGCCCCTTTGCCCTTCCAACTCCGTCTCCACCTGCTTCGGCTCCACACCACTGAATACTTCTGACACAGCATATACTTGATTGTCTGTCCATAGAATATAAGCTCCATAAGGCTAGAGACTTGGTTTTGTTCATTGCTCTATTCTTAGCACTGAGAACAGTACTAAATAAGTGAGCTGAGTAGACAAATCAGGATCATGTCATGGGGAAAGTCATGGCCACGGTATTCATGCTTTGCATAGCCACATCAACCCATTTCTTTCATTAAGCACCATTGGACACAGGGCATAGGTGCTACCTAGTACCGTATTAACGACAGGCTCCAGCTCCTGGCCCCAGAAAGGTTAGAATTTGATAGATGTACTTACACTAACTTCAGTTAACTTAGCCTAATGTCACCGTGACCGTAGTTATTGTCGAAGTTAAAAGGTTTGGGGCTTCATGTTCAATAGAGAACAGATTCCCTGGGTTTTCTTTATTAGTCAAGGCTGACTTTTAGCAAAGGAGCCAATGCTTTTAAAGCCTATTTATAGATCTTGGCTACCTGGAGAGTGTTACCTTATCCTTTGAAAAGCATCAGACAGCTTCGGATTTCTCTGCCTTTTAAGTAAGTGATGCAGCTGGCAGTGCCTTGAAAATGACTAATGATGGTGACAATAACACTTGTTTCTTGCCAGATTTCATAGGAACTCAGAAACATTTGCAAACATGCTCTATTTCTACTAGTGTTACTTCTCTGGTAGCATTTTCTAGAGTTCTGGCTTAAATGTGGATTGTGGCCCCAGACTCTCTTATTTTCTTTTTAAGTCAGATGTCTGAAATGGAGTGGGTTGTTTTTAATCTTTATGTAAAAATCTTAGCCTTGGTGAATATTTGAATCTACTAATTAATTACTTTTCCCATAAGAGGAGGGAAGTGCTAGGGAAAGGCTGTGTGTGCTCTTTGAGGCAGTTATTCCTAGTACTGAATGTGATGACAATGTCTCACTTGTGTCTGTGGCTTGGGTGGGGCTGTGTTGCATATAATAAAATGTGAAGGGTGCTTGTGTTTGCACATGCAACTATGTGCATTTATCTGTCTTGCTGATATCTCTCCCTGTGTTTTATTTTTACATTATATTTCAATGTTAATGAAAGTATTATGATTAGAGATGAGAAGAGACATATGAAAAATACCACACAGCTTCAAATTCCTTTGACTCTTAAGTAAGTTATGTAACTTGAATAAGTAGAGAAACATACACTGACCTAGGATGATAATGACCCAGTTGGATGGGTCCATGTTGCCCACATTAATTTATGAATTAAGTACAATCCCAGTAAAAACACTAAAATAGTTTTCTTTTGAGATTTTATAACATGATCATAAAGTTCCCATGGAAGAATAAATAGGCAAGAATTCTAAACATTTCTTTTAAAAATGATGGGACTATCCTTACGTAGATACTAGATGGTAAAGTACATCACAGTTTGTAATTATTAAAGCACTGTAATACTAGCACAGGATTGGATGTGAATCAGTGGTACACGAGGCCCCAGAATAGACACCAAGTAACTACAACAATGAATTTCAGGCTCAGTAGGGAGGACCCATGCCCAGGCAGGGGAACAGGACCTGAAAACCTCACAGGCTCCCTCTGGGAGGAAGCTCTGCTTGGGCTGAACCCAGGGTGGAGGGCCCACAGCTACAGGCAATTTCCCTCTCGTGTCTTGCCTCGCCCATTGCTGCACCCCAGGCCTTGGCACCTCAGTGAACCTCTGTCAGTCTGGAGCCTGTTAGTTTTGGCTCCTAGCAGCCTGTGGAACCAAGCCCAGATCCCAGGAAAGGCCAATAGAGACCACTCTTTTGAAGAAAAATCAGAGTCCTGGAAGAGGACCAATCTGACTGAGCATTATTCATCCACTCAACTCATTAGAGAAGCTGCTTAACAGCCATTATCCTCATATTTGGATCTCTTGCACAAAATTGACAGGCACAAATTTTCCATCTGCTCGTGTGATTAATTGTCTTCCCCAATTAACTAGAAGCCCTGTAATGTCTTGGGTTGTCTCTGATCCTATTTCCTTGTTTATTTAGAAAATATAACACATGTATTATGTTATATTTGTTTATTTTATTATTTTTTTTAATTCAAATCATTGTTCAGATTATTATAATTGTTCCTCCTTTCCCCCCCATACCTCTCCTCCACGAGGTTCCTACCTCACCCTTTGCCCTTACCTCCCCTCCATTATCCTCATCCATAGGTGTATGATTTTTGTCCAGTCTCTTCCCGCACCCCCCCCTTACTCCATTCTCCCTGAGAATTGTCAGTCCACTCCCCTTTCTATGCCCCTGATTCTATTATATTCACCAGTTTATTCTGTTCATCAGATTTTTTATTCACTTGATTTTTAGATTCACTTGTTGATAGATATGTATTTATTGTTCCTAATTTTTATCTTTACCTTTTTTTTCTTCTTCTTAAAGAGTACCTTTCAGCATTTCATACAATACTGGTTTGGTGTTGATGAACTCCTTTAGCTTTTTCTTATCTGTGAAGCTCTTTATCTGCCCTTTAGTTCTGAATAATAGCTTTGCTGGGTAGATTAATCTTGGTTGTAGGTTCTTGCTATTCATCATTTTGAATATTTCTTGCCACTCCTGTCTGGCCTGCATACTTTCTGTTGAGAAATCAGTTGACAATCATATGGGTGCTCCCTTGTAGGCAACTAATTGTTTTTTTCTTGCTGCTTTTAATATTCTCTCTTTGTCTTTTGCTCTATGGTGTGTCTTGGTATGGTCCTTTTTGGATTCCTTTGGTTTGGGGTTCTGTGTGCTTCCTGGACTTGTAAGTCTATTTCTTTCACCAGGTGGGGGAAATTTTCAGTCATTATTTCTTCAAGTAGGTTTTCAGTATCTTGCTCTCTCTCTCTCTTCTTCTGGCACCCCCATAATTCTGACGTTGGTATGCTTGAAATTGTCTCAGAGGCTCCTTACACTATCTTCAAATTTTGGGATTCTTTTTGCTTTTTCAGTTGAGTGTTTTCTGCTTCTTTGTATTTCAAATCTTCAACTTGATTCTTGTGATCCTCTAGTCTGTTATTAGGTCTCTGTATAATATATTTTTTATTTCAGTCAGTGTATGTTTAATTTCTAATTGGTCCTTTTTAATATCCTTAAGGGCCTCACTAAATTTATTTGCCTTTTCTAGAAAATTCTTGAAAAACCTTGTAACCGTGGTTTTGAACTTTATATCCAGTCCTTTATTTTCTTCCATTTCTTTCGTTTGTGATCTGTTTTTTTTATTTGTCTCCGCATTTTCGCTGCTTCCCTGAGTTGGTAAAGTAGCTTTGTGTACTAGGTGTCCTATATGGCCCAGTGGCTTAGCCTCCTCAGTTACCTGAGGTGGACTCTCTTGGGGCACCCCTTTGTGGACTATGTGTACAGCCTTGTAGTAGTTAAGTCTTGATTGTTGTTGGTATCACTGGGAGGAATTGACCTCCAAGCCAAATGGCTGTGAGGATCAGCTGTGTCTATGCCAGGAGAACTTCTGTGCTGGAGACAACCTTATGAGACAAGACTTGCAAAATTGCAAAAGCCTTTGTGCTCAGCTTGGATGGGACAGAGTCTCAGGGCTGAGCAGACAGCCTTGGCTTCCCATCAGCCCTGCCCTATGACATATGTTATATTAAAATAATATAAAACATTAAACAATGTCCAGTCTCTTCCTCATCCCCCTCATTAGTTGACTCATTAGTCAACTAAGTCTCTGACTTTAATTCAGCTCTCCAAATGAAAGTCAGTTTCACTGTTACCTGTTTCATGTGTATCTTTCCTGAGCCTGGTGGCTGTCTTTCTGCCTCTCCCTCCCTTGCTGTCTCTCTCCCTCTCTTCCTTCCTGTGTGTTTGTGCATATCTCCCTGCTGAAAGTATAAATCGTGGCCATACTACATACCTTGCACTTTGGTTTCCTCCCACTTAATGCAAGTAACTACGATCTTACCTGTATGTCAGTACAAAGAAATGTGTTGGTTTTTAATTGCCCCATAGTGTTTCACTATGTAGGAGCAGAGCCTGACCGGTGTGGGCCCTTGGTGGGCAGCTTGCTCCCAAGAGGAGGGAAAGAGCCCGGAGCACCCACACTGGCTCCTCTTACCCTCACTGGTGACATGCCCACTCTCCCTAGCTGGGAGAGAGTGAGGGGGAGGCAGCGCTAGGGATATTTTGCTACTGGGCATCTCAGAAGCATCAGTAATGGCAAAGAAATGTTCCATAACAAGCAAGTACGGTCAAATGAACAAATAAGTGGCCTCCACCACTGATCTGGGACTTCTCATGATAGGCTGACTAGGAGTAGGACCTAATTCTACCTGGGACCTGCAGAATCCCAAGTCCCTGCCCCAGCCCCACCCTCCCCTGTTCCTTATTCCAGTTCCAGTCTGTGCAAGGCTTGCCCTTTAATTTCCATTCCAGAGCAGTCTCTTGCCGGACCTCTGAAGAATTCGGTCTGCTAGTTTTAACCAACAGTTTTCAGAGGGACCTTTGTTGTACTGTGAACTTCCTGTTTCATGTCATGAATCTGCCTTCTAGGAAGGGTGGCATGGCAGGGTGAGTATGAGTTTGCTTTATGGAAAAGTTTAGCATTCACTTAGTAACGCCATATTTAAGAGCACCTCCCAGGTGCCAGGCACTGTGCTGGGATGAGTCAGACATAGGCCTTGACCTTCCCATGGTCTGAGTAGGAGGGTGTGTGGTGAATCCAGGCTCATTGTTCTGTCGGGGAAGCCCCAGGACCTACACAGGCATATGGGCGGGTTTGGAAAGCTAAGGCCAGAGGAGGTCTTTCATCTATCTGGGGGGAGCCAGTGGTTCCAGTAATTTTCACTCTATGTTTCTGATTACACTTTAATGAAGGAAGAAGGATAATCCCACGTTAGACTAAGAAGTATCCATTTCTGGAAGACTAAGTTGGGGCAGGGCCTCAGGAGCAGAAACCCCACCATAGGTGCTTTTTAGGGTACTGCTCTAGGGATCTCTGCCAAACTCTGCAGGGCTCAGGACTTTTTAGAGCAGCCAGCCAGCCTTTCCTGGCCCATTGCATGGGAAACTGGGTTCCAGGTAGCCCTGTAACAAGGGTCCCCGTCCAGGTTTGGTCTGTGGCTATTGACATAAAGCAGTGGTCGGCAAACTCTTTAGTCAACAGAGTGGCAAACAGTTTGCCTGTGGAATCCTTGCTACCATAGAGCTGCGTGTATTGCTTCTTCAGGTCTTCTCTTGAAATTGCTGTGGAGGAGGGGTGGTCAGCCACCATGAAAACATGCAGGACCTCTCCTTTCACCCTACCCTCTACTTCTGTGGATGGGGTTTGGGTTTTGGTTTTGGTTTTGGACTCAGACTCTTCTTTGTGTTGGTTGAGCGCCACCTGTTGGCTATTGAGATATTACAGAAATGGGGGTGGGGGGGGATAATAGCAGTTTGTGTTCTGAAATCTGACATAATCCTGCTGAAGTTTGCCCACATTTGACATAAATATCAAGAAAAAGTGAAACATTTCAGCAAGAGAGGAGGAAGAAGACAAGAAGCCCCAAACTACATCTGTCAGGCTTGTTTTCCAGTTTACAGGGTTTGGTCTCTGCGTCTCCCCACTCCCTTCACTGTAAGTAACTGAAGCCGGCCAGGTGACCTCACTTCTCAGAGAAGATGCTGTTATGCTCAGGTTGCCCTGCTTTGTCTTTGGTAACAGAGTAGCGATAAGGTTGGGTTTGTTAAGGCTGCTGGTTAGTTCTTCACCAAACACCGCAGGGCACCAAAGCTGGTTCTCTTCCCAGGAGCCCCCGCTTTCCATTATCGCCCTTCTCCTACTTGTGTCTTCTGCAGCATCTCTGCAGGTGGCAAATGCTGGGTCGGGATCCAGCAACATAGAAAGGGGCCTTTTATCCTGGGCTTTAATGTGAAGAAACTATCAGTTATAGAAAAGTTTGGGACATTTTTCCCTTAAGGAAATAAAGAAATGGGGATCATTTTCTGTTGTTTTTATTCCTGGAACCAGCTGCCTGGTTAGGCATCAGGTTGCTGACAGATCGTGCAGAGGTGGGGAAGTGGGTCGGTTTTGCCCGCTGTGGGACCTAATGCACTCTGGGATATACTCTGCTCTCCAGCCTGGTCTGTCTGGTAGCACCCACCCACCCCCACTCCCCACTCTTCCAGGTTCCGGCCCTGCTGCATTGGCCAGGTGTGTCCCTGCCCACCTCGGGGCCATGGCAGGCCAGGCAGCAGGAAAGGCTGCGCCTCCTCTCCTTGGTTTATTTAAAGGTTTCTTACGCTCTGGGCCTTGGCTTAGATTTCACCTCCTCCAGAAAGCCTCTCCTGACTGGCAGACTGGCTCTTCTTCACAACATTCAGCACATGGGCAAGGCTTGAGCTTCCGGGGACTTCATCTGCCTCATCCATCCCATTCCTCATTCTTAGCTCACACACGGCACAGAGTAGACTTGTCAGATGGGGAAACAAGAAGCAAGTGGTTCTGCAGCCATGTGGAATTCAGGGTGGACCTTTACCCAGGTCTTTGTTCATGGGTATTGAGAGTGGGCATGAGGGTGTCACCTTTCTCCTCCCATAGAAGAGGAAGAATCACATGACAATAGTGGCACAAACAAAGAGGCCTTTTCAAGTCAGGAAGTGTTCAAATCAGGCCTTTCAGTAATAGTGTAAATAAAAATCATTGAGGTGATGATTAATATTTTATATTTTGCTTTAGGGTTCACCCATTGTATGTGTATGTACACACATTTAATCCTTATTAAAACACTCTGGAGGTGATAGTATTATTAAGATCTTACCCAGGAAATGGGTGCCAGAAGAGTTAAGTGACCGTAAAAGTTCAGTTAGGATGCAGTTATGCAATGGAGTCATTGAAACACTGCAGCTGCTGACTGTTGAACTGGGGTGAAAGCTGAGCAATGGAGGCACAGGAGCGTGGGTTCAGAGTGCTGTTGGATGAGGATGAAAGAGAGGAAGAAGGTGTGTGACTGGTTTGAAGGCCCTAATGCTTTGAGCTGAGGTGCTGCTCTCTGTCTGTCCTTCTGATTCTAAGAGAATATGCTGTGACATTTCCTCTCTGGGAGGGGAGGGGGGTTACAGCCTTCTGGCTGATGTGATCCCGTGATTCTTAGCCTGGCCTGGTGCTGGATGGGCAAAGGGAGCCATGAGGTTTTGCCAGGTGCACAGCCTTTGCTTCGTAACCCAGGTTTTCAGGTTCAGCTCAGGTTTATTGCATGGGTACTGTCTTTGAAGATCTCAGCTGTTGAGCTATTTGGCATGTCTCTGTCACTTGAGCTTTCTGAGTGCGTCTGGAAAAGGGAAAGGGCTGTGACCTGCAGTCAGGAGGACCCAGAGAACCCCATTTGGTATGAACCAAAAATAGCCCCCTGCCTAGCTCAAGCCATCTGAAACAGAGGAGCCCTGTGCCAGCTGCTCAGAGGAGACTCCTGGCAGAGCCCTTGGAAAACTAAGCTGTCCGAGGAGGTTGTGCCTCCAGAGAACATTCCTTGCCTGTTGTTAGCTTGCTTTGCAAACGCTTTAACTCATTAATGAGGAATTACTACCTGAGCCCCTGCTAGGTGCCAAGTTTTGTGCTAGGTGCTTATGGTGAGTGAAGCCTAAAGGGCCTTCCCTCTAGAAGCTGCAGTCTATCTATTGGAGGGAGATGTGGGCACAGACATTGTTCTATGGGCCATGGGTGAGTGATCTTTGACGTGTCAGTGTGTTCTGGGAGATCTCAGTGCCTGCTCAGAGGAGACAATGATTGATCAGTTTTTTTTGTTCTTGTTTTTTTTCTGCAGAAGCAAACTTTATTTATTTTTTAAATTTAACAAATCTTTACTGTTCAGATTATTACAATTGTTCCTCTTTTTTCCTCTCATAACTCCCCTCCACTGGGTTCCCACCCCACCCTCTGCCCTTACCTCTCCCTACCCCCCACTGTCCTCATCCATAGGTGTATGATTTTTGTCCAGTCTCTTCCCGCATTCCCCACAGTCCTTTCCCCCTGAGAATTGTCAGTCCACTCGCTTTCTATGCTCCTGATTCTATTATATTCACCAGTTTATTCTGTTCATTAGATTTTTAATTCACTTGATTTTTAGATTCACTTGTTGATAGATATGATTTGTTGTTCATAATTTTTATCTTTACCGTTTTCGTCTTCCTCCTCTTCTTAAAGAATAACTTTCAGCATTTCATATAATACTTGTTTGGTGGTGATGAACTCCTTTAGCTTTTTCTTATCTATGAAGCTCTTTATCTGACCTTCAATTCTGAATGATAGCTTTGCTGGGTAGAGTAATCTTGGTTGTAGGTTCTTGCTATTCATCACTTTGAATATTTCTTGCCACTCCTGTCTGGCCTGCATATTTTCTGTTGAGAAACTAGCTGACAATCATATGGGTACTCTCTTGTAGGTAATTAGCTGTTTTTCTCTTGCTGCTCTTAATATTCTTTGTCTTTTGCTCTTGGCATTTTAATTATGATGTGTCTTGGTGTGGTTTTGTTTGGGGTTCTGTATGCTTCCTGGACTTGTAAGTCTATTTCTTTCACCAGGTGGGGGAAGTTTTCAGTCATTATTTCTTCAAATAGGTTTTCAGTATCTTGCTCTCTCTCTTCTTCTGGCACCCCCATAATTCTGATGTTGGTATGCTTGAAATTGTCCCAGAGGCTCCTTACACTATCTTAAAATTTTTGGATTCCTTTTTCTTTTTGCTTTTCTGGTTGAGTGTTTTTTGCTTCTTTGTATTTCAAATCTTTGACTTGATTCTTGTGTTCCTCTAGTCTGCTGTTGGGTATCTGTATAATATTTTTTTATTTCAGTCAGTGTATGTGTAATTTCTAGTTAGTCCTTTTTCATCTCCTCTTGGTTCTCACTAAATTTATCTGCCTTTTCTAGGAAACCTTATAACTGTGGTTTTGAACTCTTTATCCAGTCGTTTACTTTCCTCCATCTCTTTCATTTGTGATCTGTTGTTTTTTTTTGTCTCCGAATTTTCGCTGCTTCTCTGAGTTGGTAGAGTAGCTTTGTGTACTCTCTTGGGGCACCCCTTTGTGGACTTGTGTACAGCCTTGTAGTAGTTAAGTCTTGATTGTTGTTGATATCACTGGGGGGAATTGACCTCCAGGCCAATGGGCTGTGAGGATCAGCTGTGTCTATGCCAGGAGAACTTCTGTGCTGGAGACAGCCTTATGAGATAAGACTTGCAAAATTGCAAAAGCTTCTGTACTCAGCTTGAATGGAGTCGAGTCTCAGGGCTGAGCAGACAGCCTTGCTTTCCTTCAGCCCTGCCCTATGAGGTCCTGGGTCTCAGTGTCTCTCGGTAATCCCTGTAATCACCTCTGCAATAAGGCCACCCTTGAGTTTTGCCCGCTGCCAGACAGTCCAGTTTCTCCTCAAATGAATCTGGGTTCCCAGAAACTCATCTGGAACTGAGGTTCAATGCAGCCGTGAGTTTCCGTCTCTCTCCCACTTTAGAAATCCAGCCACACACTCAGCCTGTGCACTCAGCAGTCAGTCCTCTGCACGTGCCTGCGCAGCTCCTCTGAGTCTCAGTGTGCTTTCTTTTTTCCTGACAGTCCAGTTTCTCCCCATGAATCTGGGTTCTCAGAAACTCTCCCGGAACTGGAGTTCAGCGCAGTTGGAAGCTTCCTTCTCCCTCCTGCTTTCGAAAGCCAGCTGCACACTCAGCCGCCTGTGCATTCAGCTGCCCATTCTCTCTACGTCCTCTCCATGCGCTTACATGTCTCCATACCTTAGCCTTTTGCAGCTCCTCTGATTCTCAATGTGCTTTCCTCTTTCCTTCTAGTTGTTGTATTTCCACTCAGCCAACTTTCCTGTGGTTCTGGATAGTGTCCATTTTGTCTGTTAGTTATAGTTTTGATATTGTTGTGGGAGACGGAAATTTAGGTGTTTACCTATGCCACCATCTTGGCTTCTCTCTGAGCAGTGGTTTGAAGGCTGAACAGGTAGCAGGGGCTCTGGGAGCTCCGTGAGGAGTGAGGACCATGTCTACAGAGGCCTGGAGGCAGGAGAGGGCCCCACAGGCTCAAAGGCCTGTTGTAAGTACCTTGTGGGGAGGTGGGCCGAGACCAGGTTAAAGGAACTTGGCTTTCATTCAGTGATCAACAGATTTCTTTTTTCAGCTTCATTGAGTATAATTGACGGGTGACATTGTTTAAGTTTAAGGTGCACAATGTGACTTAATACTTATATATATTGCAAACAACAGATTTCTTCCTAACTTTTAATTATGGAAATTTTTCAAGATATGCAAAAAATAAACAGAATAAGGTAATGAATCTTGCCTTCAGCCTGCTTTAACAGTTAACAACCCATGGCCATCATCCCCACCACCTCTACTCCACGTCACTTGGGAGAGGTCCCAGGGGATCTATATATTCTATCAATCTCACCTGTGACTTGTAATGGATTAATCCGGAATTTGGGGGCCTGGAATGATCAGGTGGCACTTTCTGATGTCACTTCATTTTCAGAGGAACCAATGAGTTTCCCTCTTTCTTGCCTTTCAGTGGGAAGTTAGTGTCTCCCAAGTGGAAGAATTTCAAGGGCCTGAAGCTCCAGTGGAGAGACAAGATCCGGCTCAATAACGCCATCTGGCGGGCGTGGTACATGCAATGTGAGTGCCAAGTGAGCTGGGGCCTCCTGGGAGCTGGGGCAGGAGGCTGCAGGGGCCCCCAGGCCTGTGAGGATGGCCCTCCAGGTTCTTCTACCTGGAGACCTATGCACCCTGTACTACAGAGCCCACCCTTGGAAATTGTGCTTCAGAGAGAAGCCTCTTTTGGGCAGTCTGCAGAGACAGGAAAACCAAGCCAATTCCTAGTGAACTGGACACTTCTCTGCCATCAGGCACAGGGGGCCAACCAGGTGGTCTGTGTTGTGAAGGTGCCCGTAGTCTGCAGAAGATAGATGTGTTAGCTGGTTGCTTACAACACAGTTGCCCACTGTTATGATAGACACCAGGGCCCAATGTCGAAAAGACAGAGGCGGAAGGAGGGGTTTGTTCTTTGCCGGGGAATCAGAAAGGGAGTAGCAGACAGGTGACATTTGAAGCATTAGGGAACAGTTCCCACTTTCACCAGGTCTAAGAAAATGCAGGTCCAGCTGGCCTGGTGGCTTTGGCAGGAGATTGGCGTGCTTGGGCCACACTGGCGATAGGCTGGCGTTTCCCTTTCTTACCCACGCCATATTGACACATTCTTTCTCTTTAACCTGGGTCCCTTTGTTTGTCTGAAATCTTGTTTCCTAAGAGAAAGAGAATGAAAACACACCTGAGAGGGTCCCACCCGAGGGGAGGGGTGTGTACCAAGGGGCAAGGCCCCTTCAGGAGTCTTGGTCACAGTGATGATGTCTTATCCCCCTCCCTGCCCAGATTTGGAGAAGCGAAAAAATCCCGTATGTCACTTTGTCACTCCACTGGACGGCTCTGTGGAAGTGGATGAGCATCGCCGGCCAGAGGTACATGGCAATGATCATGGGTGGCCGGGAAAGGAACTCCCCCTCACTCAGGAGATGACTCATGAGGGCTGGGAGCCAGGGCTGGGTTCCCCCCGTGGGAGACCACAGGACAGCATGCTGGGGCTGTGCTGTCCTGTCAGCTACTGTGACCTTGAGAAGCCATGGGGATGTGGGGAGCAGGTGGCTCCCCCTTCTCAGAGTGGGCTGACCCAGGGACTGAGGGACTTTCCAATTGGGACTTACACTCTACTTTCCTGTGACTGCAGTGTTTCTTGAAGTCAACAAGGAGGGATTTGGGCTCCTTATAAGGCCCTTGAGCTAAAGGAGGGGCCACTGCCTTCTCACATGAAGGGCTGAAGGGCTAAGGAAAGGGGTCAGTTCTCTGGGTGGACTGCAGGGGTTTCTTCCCTCAATGCTGCACCCACTCACATTCTGTAGGCAGCCCCTGCCGTTCTGTAGACTAGGGGGGCATATGTAGTAGTGGCTACTAGAAACATGCATTGGGTGTTACCCCTGGGTCTCTGTAAGGCTCCTCAGCACCCGGACAGAGCATTCTGT
The DNA here is from genome assembly GCA_004026805.1 of Lasiurus borealis. Classification (NCBI taxonomy): domain Eukaryota; kingdom Metazoa; phylum Chordata; class Mammalia; order Chiroptera; family Vespertilionidae; genus Lasiurus; species Lasiurus borealis. The sequence continues at coordinate 51,752 of PVJN01005057.1, read as the reverse complement.
CTGACCCCCTCCTATCCAGACCCTTAGGACCTGTGCTGCCGAAGCCCCCCTTGGCTATTGCATCTTCTGTTAGAGGCCACTTGCAGCCCAGAAGAGGGGGACACACTTTGTGAATGAAGTCTAGGACCATGGCGGGCTACGAGCTGGATTACCCCGGCTGATTTCCAACCCAGTGTCACACATGGCTCTGTTCCTGGGTGACTTCTGCTGATGTACCGTGGCACCATCTTTCCCTGCTAACCTGCTTCTCTCTTACAGGCCATCACCACAGAAGGAAAGTACTGGAAAAGCCGCATTGAGATCGTGATCCGGGAATATCACAAGTGGAGAACCTACTTCAAGAAAAGGGTAACTGGCTTGGGCTCCAAAAAGAGCATGTTGGGGAAGTGGCTCCAGACGAAGGAAGGGACCGAGTCCTGCGTTCAAACACTGGCCCTGAGGCTGCAGCTCCATAGCTGCCCGTGGAACGAGTGTTCTAGCTTTCTGAATGATGGGCTTGTGGTGGCCGTATCTTTGCTGTCAGCTTCTCCATCTGTGAACAGGCTTTTTGATCCACAAACACTGGTCAGGACTCTCCTCTGCTGGACATTGCCTGGGGGTGGCAGGGAGCAGGACTCTCTCTCCACCTGCCTCCCAGAGAGAGGATGCCTAGATGTTTCCGGAGTCCACACTCCTTTAGGGAGGAGAGGCTGAGGGCCTCATTTCTTCCCGGGGCCCTGAGTGACCAGCCTGTCTCCTTTTCTCCATAGTTACAGCAGCACAAGGATGAGGACCTCTCCAGCCTGGCCCAGGTGAGGGAGCGTGGGGATGTGAGGACTCTCATAGGGAACCCCTTTTGAAACAGCAATAACTTGGATGGCTTGACAAGTGAGCCCCACATCAGAGGAGGTTGGGGACATGGACTCTACCTGTGGCTAAAGGAGGGGCCACTGCATTCTCATATGAAAAATGTGAGGAAAGGGGTCAGTTCTCTGCTGGGTGGGCTGCAGGGGTTTCTCCCCTCAGTTCTGCACCCACTCATGTTCTTTGCAGCAGCCCCTGCCGCTCTCTAGAATAGAGGGGCATATGTCCCCAGCACAACATGGTTGGGAGCTCTGAATCCACCATCACCTGTTCGACTTCTTCATCCCCTCTGTTGGCGGTAGGAAGATGACATGCTTTATTGGCACAAACATCGGGATGGATGGAAGACTCCGGTCCCAATGGAGGAGGACCCACTGCTGGACACAGACATGCTCATGTCAGAATTCAGCGACACACTTTTCTCCACACTCTCCTCACACCCACCGGTGGCCTGGCCCAACCCACGGGAAATAGGTAACCCACCCCCAGATCCCTGACTTTGAGTGCCTGGCTGGTCTCCTTCCCTGTCAGGCCTCCCGGGGGCAGGCTTCACTCAGGGCCATCTCTGAGCAGCTGCATGTCACTTGTTTAGAGCAGGTGGTAAGAAGGCAGATTGACCAACCTCATTGATATCTGATGGCCACATGCATTGGGAGAGTGGGGACTGTAAATTGAGTCTACCTAGGAGCTGTCAGGCCCATGGTATCACTGAGAAACAGCAGGGATTTGATCTGAAACAGTTTCACATTTCTGATTCTGTCCCTTAGCAAAGAATGTGTGCCTAGCCCAAGCGACAGGGCCTGTGACTCACCCTGAAGAAGATGAGAAGCACTCCTGGTCATGAACTCTTATCTGGCCTGAGAGGTTGTCCAGTTCACCCATCAGGGAAGAGCCCACAGAATGAGAATTGGAACAGGGGGTGGGGGAATCTCTGCAGAACTTATCATGATTTCTGGGAGTGTCTGTTCTTGATACTCAATTTACCTTTCTTGCAAAAACCCACTTTCTCTTCTGCATTCTAAGGGCAGAGAATGGCCATGAACCCATAAGAAGGTAGAAATCCCAGCCAGTTGCCTACATTTCTCCTTGGAAGAATCTAGAATTTGAGCAGGATTAGGGAGATCCATTCCAGACCTTTCATGTGTTCCTACAACTTTGAGAAGGCAAAGTAATTGCTCTGACTCCTCTCTGATCCTTATAGCACATCTGGGAAATGCAGACATGATTCAGCCGGGACTGATTCCTTTGCAGCCCAATCTGGACTTCATGGACACCTTTGAACCTTTCCAAGGTGAGGATGTGAGTAGAGAGGGCATGGCCACCTGCATCTCCTTCACCCAGGACAAAGCAGACTGGTGCTTCCCTTTCATAGAGGGGACTGTTAGAGTGGGAAAGGGAGCAGGGAGGACTTAAAACTTCCCCAGCACTACTTTCTTTTTTTGTTGTAGCTGCAAAATCTGCAAGTTTCTCTAAGACATTGCTGCCTTGGGAATTGGTCTCATTTTCAGTCTCAAGAGCCTCTGGTTTGGCCATGACTGTGAGCAGTTTTCCCTCTAGGCAGCAGAGGGCGCCAGCGACACGGCCATCTCCTTTCAGTTTCTAGCAGTTAAACCTGGTTCTTGAGCTCCCACCATTGTAAGAGCTGGTGGAACTCCAGGCCTGGGAGTATTTCAGAGCTCACACTAGTTGCCATCAGGTGTGGTTCCAATCAGAGGGCCTCTTTCTGCAGAGTAACCTCAGGGGGACTGCCCTCTGGGCATTCCTCTGGGTAAGGTAGGGTTCAGTGCCTGATTTGTTTGCATTTTAATTCACGGAAGTGACAGACACACAGAGCTCAAAAGCCCCATTGTTGTCTTTCAGAACTCTTCTCTTCCAGCCGCTCCATTTTTGGCCCCCTGCCGTCTGCACCTGCCTCAACATCTGCACCAGATCCCAACAGCCCACCTGCTCAGGTAGAGGGAGCTGGGGAAGGGACACAGGGCTGGTCATAAACCTCTGCAGTCGTGGCAAGGCTAATGACATGACCACACAGTCATGAGCAAAGTGCTAGGGGCTGCTAGATCACAAGACATTTTGCTAGCGCGCCCCCCCCCCCCCTCGAAAGCATCCTGGAGATTCACACAGAGGGAGTGGGAGACTGACTCCATAAACATATGCTCCTACCTAAGGCTCCAGGTAACCTGTGTGCAGTGAGCTCTGTTCTGATCATTTAAGACAAAGTAAGCAAGAGAGCAAAGAAAAACTTGGGTCGCTAAGGAAAAGAAGTTCTTGTACTTCTTTTCGTTTTTACTCAGCAATCACCAGAGATTGGTTACCGAGTGAGGCCCGGCCTTTTGCCCTGCAGGGGCTCTCAGGCTGGTGCCTGTGTGCAGGGAGACACCAGTAACCTAGCCCATCTCCTCCCATCTGGCTCTGGAAAGAATTTCCTCTGAAGAGATTGAGATCTGAGCAGTTGATTCCTTATAGCGTTTCCCTTTTAGGAAGAGGTGACCTCTCTGGAAGTTGATACACGAAACTGTCCTGAGGGAACCCCATGAGCAGCTGGGATCCAGGCTGCTTCTGCTCTGTAACAGAAGATGGCAGGAACTTTTGGGGACCCCTGCTGGACTTCAGAAATAAGATATTCCCAGGCCGAGAGCCAGCTGTGTGCAGACAGTCACTTTGTCTGAGCCCTGTGTTATCATTTAGTTTCTAAGGGAAACAAGACCCCTGTCGACATCTGGGAGACACAGATCCATCCCCCAGATCAGCAGTAATGGGATGGGAGAAGTGCCTTTGTCCCTCTGTCCAGGGGTTCATCTCAGGTGCCTGACAGACACTGTTGTACTCTGTGGAGTGTAGCACCAGAAAGTGATGGCGAGTTGTGTGATCCCAGTATTTTTCCCTCACTCCTTTCTCTTCCCTTCTCAGGAGAGCATCCTGTCCACCACCTCTCTCCCCACCGTGAGCCTCCCTGACAGTCTCATCGCATCCCCCGCAGCTGCTGTCCTGGACCCCACAGATAGGCCAGACTGTGAACGCACTTCCCAGCCTGAGAATCCCTTTATCCAGCCCTCAGACTTTGGTCCCTCAACGCCCCCACTGAGTGTCCCACAGTCTTTCCTCCCCGTGTTCACCATGCCTGTGCTCTCGCCCAGCCCCACCCCGGTGCCAGCTCCCCCTGCAGTGCCACTAGTCCCTCCTTCTGCCACCCCCTTGAACCCTCCAACCCCACCCACCTTCCTGCAGCCACAGAAGTTTTCTGGAGCCAGCAAGTCCCCCGCTGTCATTACCCACACGGCTTCCACCACTCTCACGCACGATGCCTCTGCCACCACCTTCAGCCAGAGCCAGGGCCTTATCACCACTCACCACCCCACCCCCTCAGCATCCCCCTGTGGCCTGGCACTATCTCCAGCCACTCAGCAGCCAGCTGTGGGGCCTCTGCAACCCCGTTTAACTTTTGTGCATCCCAAACCTGTATCCTTGACTGGAGGGAGGCTCAAACAGCCCCCCAAAATAGTGCCTGCTCCCAAACCAGAGCCCATGTCCTTGGTATTGAAGAATGCTTGCATTACCCAAGGTGAGTGGGGAGGGAAGCTGGAGTCTGACCCCCCTCACACCCCACGGGATATTCCCTTGGCCCCAAGGCTTGCATATTCATCACATACACACACACACACACACACACACACACACACACACACACACACATTATGATGTGAAAAAAAAATACTGCATGTGATTGCTCTAGTCTGTTTTGTGTTCTGTGTTGTTCCTTTAAAATTAGTCTCAATTCAGTTGGAAAACACATGGTCCTGGTCATCTCTTTCCTGGGTCTATAATCTGTCCCCTTCAAAGGGAAATTACAAAAACATGTCAGGGGCCTTGGTGACTTTGTTTTTTCTATGCCCTGCGGTAAGGAAAGCTATGTCTCAGTGGCAGCCAAAGGGTCCCATTTTTCCCCATTGTGGCTTGGCCAGGCTTGGGGTTAGCATCAGCATTGAGAGCAGGTCCCCAAGCTTGGGACCTCCCCCTCACTTTCTTGTTCTGGCAGCTGCCTTCTCAGGACGGCCACAAGCAGTGATCATGACAGGCCCTCTGAAGAGAGAAGGGATGTTGGCTTCAACCGTGTCCCAATCCAATGTGGTCATCACGCCTGCTCCCATCGCCAGGGTGAGGCCCTGGACAGACCTCAGCATCCTTAAACCTGCAGCATGGCCTGCTCTTGGGTGGCCCTTGCCCAACATAACGGTCGTCAGGAATGACCCCTCTCTCTTGTGTCACCCCAGGCTCCTGGAGTCACAGAGTTCCACAGCAGCATCCTGGTGACAGACCTGAGCCACGTCACAAGCAGCCAGCCTGGCCCCATCTCCCGGATCTTCTCTGCAAGCTCAGTGCAAGACTCCCTCGTGAAGGGCGAGCAGGCCCCACTGCACGGGGGCAGTCCCCAGGGTGCTGTCGTGGGCTCTGGTGAGTGGTCAGTGTGGCTGGGACAGTTGGGACTTAGTGAGTGAAATAAGCTAGCCCACTCCTGGATTGGGGAGGCCACATGGGTGCCCTAGGATTGAGCCTGGGCTTCCATGCCAAGCAGCAAGGTCTCATAAGCCTGCTGGTGGCCAGGCTGGGAAAGTGAGGGATGCAGGCAGGATAAAGCTCAGGAGCAGAAAAGCAGCAGGCATGCTGCAGCATGATTCTTTGGGTTTTGCTTGGGGGCCACTAGGAGGCTGAAGATGGGTTTCTGCGTCTTGGGACTTGCTGGGGTTCCCTTCGTGTGTGAGGACTGCAGCAGGCACAGCCTGGCCGAGCCCCCTCTCTGGCCCTGTCCCTAAGCAGGGTCTCTGTTCTCAGGTCGTGATGGCCCAAACTCCGGGCAGGCTTCTCCGTGTGCTTCAGAACACAGCCCCGGTCCTCAGTCTCCCCAGAACAACTGCTCAGGGAAATACTCTGCAGATTCCATAAATGTGGCTGTGTTAAAGGTACCACATGTCTCTTTCGGGTCTCTGTTCCTTAGGAGGATGGGGAGGCAAGGACTTTTGGGAAAGCCACGCCCTATGAGGGGCACACTGGAAAGGAGAGCCATGGCTCGGCTGGTGCTCCCCAGGCTGAGGTAGCCTCGGAAGGGTGGGTGTCAGCACCTTTAATTTTGATATTAAGCCTTCTTTCTCCACCCCTCACCCACTGACTGGCCTGTGAGAGCAACACTGAATCCTATAATGTGGCAGAAAATGTCAGCTGTAGGGACAGGAGAGCTTTGCAGGTGGCTGGGAAGTGCCAGACCAGCAGTGTTTGTTCCTTGCCAGGACTTTGAAGTCCTTGCCACACTCCATGCTTTAGGGGTGGTTTTCTAGAGTCCCATCCTGTCCCCTCCTGGCTCCTGCTGGAGTCTTTCAGCTCCTGTCACCACTCCTTCCACTTAGCTCTCTAGCCCGGCCACCAGGTCCAGTCTGCCCCCAGCAGTCATCAGTAGGTTGAGAGGGCAGGGAGGAGGGACGAGGGGAGGTGGCCTGCAGTGCATCCCATGTCACAGTGGTGGGTCGGTTCCCCAACAGAACCGGCAGATGAAGCACATTTCAGCCGAGCAAAAGAGGCGCTTCAACATCAAGATGGGCTTTGACACCTTGAACAGTTTGATCTCTAATAACTCCAAGCTGGTGAGCTGCCTGGGAGTGTTGGGTGGGAGCTTGGTCCTGGGGCATGGGCGCTGCTCTGACCCCACACCCGTCTGCAGACCAGCCATGCCATCACGCTGCAGAAGACAGTGGAGTACATCACCAAGCTGCAGCAGGAGCGCAGCCAGATGCAGGAGGAGACGCGGCGACTGCGGGAGGAAATCGAGGAGCTCAACGCTACCATCATGTGAGGCGGGGGCACATCAGGGAGGTTCGGGCGGTGCCCAGTCCTCACATGTGCACCACACAGGCAGGATCCTCCTGCCCATTCGGTGCTCCCAGGCTCCGTATTTATCACCGGCTGCTCCAAGCTTCCTCTGACTCTTCCTGTCATTGCAGCTCCTGCCAGCAGCTGCTCCCTGCCACAGGAGTCCCCGTCACCCGGCGCCAGTTTGATCACATGACAGACATGTTTGATGAATATGTGAAGAGCCGGACACTGCAGAATTGGAAGTTCTGGATTGTATCCTTGGGTTTCTTTTGCTCATCCCACCCCAAACCAGAGTACCAAAACAGCAGACACCTACACTCTAGTTCTTTAGAAAGATTCTCATATAGTGGCTGTCATTCAGCTTGTGAAACAAGGCCAGTTCTCCTTGAGAGAGCGGGGCCAGGCCTGAGACTTGGAGTGGGGATGTTGTTGGCCACTGTTCGGGGTCAGGGCTTCCTGGGAAGGCAGAACAGGCCAGCATTGCTCTCTGGGTCCTTAAGGAATAAAGACAAGAGCCACTTGTAGAAGGAAGTGGCCTCTAGCCTAACACATCCTGGCAGCCAGCTTGTCCTTTTTTGGGGGGGTTGGGAGGAGAATACCAGGTGACAGGTGAGAGACCAGGCTCATAAAACCAAGTGGCAGAGCTTGGATTTGAAACAGGTTCCTTCCAGGTTGCTCCCTAAGTAGGTACCCCAAGCCTTGAATGCTGTCATGAGGCACTTACCTGTGTGCTGGGCCCTGTCTCTGCGGCCAACGCCTCAGAGATTTTCAACTTTAGGATGGTACAAAAGTGATACAAATAGTAAATTGCGTGAGATAGTCAATACTTTATTATAGGATTTGTGTTAGATTAGTGATTTTCAACCCATGTACCACAAGAATTTTTTTTTTAATCCTTGATATTTTTTCACTGATTTTTAAAGAGAGTAGAAGAGAGAGGGAAAGAAAGACAGAGAGAAATATTGATGTGAGAGAATTGGTTGCTTTCTGCAGGAGACCCAATCAGGGCCCAACCTAGGGAGGAGTCTGCAACTGAGGTACATGCACTTGACTGGAATCGAACCCAGAACCCTTCAGTCTTGTAGTCCAAGCCAGCCTGGGCACTGCAAGAATTTTTAAAACATGCAGTACCTAATTATTTTGTCAGGGGCACCGATCTCTTTTCCCTTAGATTGTCAAATTTAAAAAATGACAACAGCCAACACAAATAATCAGTTTTGTCGGGCAAAAATATATTTATATCTATAAATTTTTGGTATGCCACAGAATTTAATTAGTTTATATATGCTATGAGATGAAAAAGGTTGAAAATTACTATGTGAGATGAGTTTGCCCAACTGTAGGCTATTGTGAGTGTTCTGAGCATGTTCAAGGTAGATTGGGCTAAGAGGTATGATGTTCCATAAATTAGGTGTAATAAATTAATTTTTTACTTATGGATTTATCAAGATGTAACCTTGTAATTAGGCAAGGAGCATCTGTATGCGTATGCTGTGTTCATATCATTGCACCAGGATCCATTCCAGACAAAAAAAAATGCTTTGTCCCTGCCTCCAGCCTGCTCAGTGATCAGTTCTAATTATACTTAGAACTGAAGGCCAGGCAGTGATGGGGGTCAGTTACAGTTCAATAGGAGCATCTTAGGCGACGCTTACCTCATCCAGATGTCTGTCGCTCAACTTGCCTGCCCCATGGGAACAGGCCCTCTCCCTCGCTTACCTTTTCTTTAACCCATGTGCCCTGCAGTTCAGTATCATCATCAAGCCACTGTTCGAGTCCTTCAAGGGGATGGTGTCCACCAGCAACCTGGAAGAACTGCACCGGACGGCGCTGTCCTGGCTGGATCAGCACTGCTCTTTGCCCATTCTCAGGCCAAGTGAGTGAGGTGCTGCACCGCGGCGGTGGGGTTGGAGGATGCCGGAGAGACAAGGACCCTTTAGGCTGCAGAAAACCCAGGCCCCGCTGTTGGCAGCCATGCAGACAGGGCCAGGGCATGAGGATGGCGCTGTATGGAGCCCTGAGCTAGTCAGGGCAATGGCAAGGCAGGGAGCAGACCTTCCCAGTGCCTTTTTGTGGCTTCACTGTGTCAGTTTGATCAGATCCAGCTTATGTTTATTGAGCTCTTCCTATTGGCCGGCCCTCCCAGATGTTTTTCTTGTGTAATTCTTATAACTAACAAAGCTATGTCTATATGGTAAGGTTATAGAGAAGTGGTAGTAACACTGGTGAACAAGCTGGAAGAGCTTAGGCCTCTCCACCTATCTGTAGGCTACGGGTAGGATTCGGAGAGCTGCCTTAAAGGCAGAGGGGCTGTCCTGATGTTCCTCTCCTCCTTTGGCAAGCATGAGAGTCACACGATGGTTGTGCACGTAAGGCCACGTGTGCACACTATCCGTGGTGGGACTTAAAGCGGCCGCCTGCACTGTATCTTTTGGCTAACTCCCCCTCCTGTCTTCCAGTGGTGCTGAGCACCCTCCGGCATCTGAGCACCACCACCTCCATTCTGACAGACCCGTCCCAGCTGCCAAAGCAGGCCGCGGAGGCTGTCACCAGACATGGCAAGAGGTCAGGGGAGTCTTAGTGCTTCGCCGGCACGTGCCGCACAGGATGCCAGAAGACCCTTCCCTGCCTGTGGAGAGGAGGCTGCATCCCTCGCCTCTCCCGACGCAGAACCTCAGGGCCTCCCTCCAACTCCACCAGCCCCCAGGGCTGCTCAAATGCTGCGCTCAGGTCTGAAGCAGGTTCAGGTCCTGCCAACAGCAATAGTCCATCTTTGGGAGCTCCTTGCTGTCAACTCTCACTCAGCGACCTCAGTCACAACCTCCGCTGCCCTCAGGGCAGCCCAGACAGGGAAACACCACCGTTCATTCCTGTCCTGCTGGTCTGCCAGGCCCACGGAAGTAGGTGGGCATGAGGAGGCAGTGCCTGCTCCTGGAATTAGAAAATGTACAGGTCCCTGCCCACTCCCTGTGTGCTGCGTGCTGGTGGTCATCTCTGGATGATTCCCTGCCTGCTCTGGCCTGCCCTGGGGAGGTAGGAAGACATTTTCCCTCCTTCCCCAGACTGTGATCTGTAAACAAATTGGACAGCTGCACAGGCTTTCCCATGGCCAGCTGCCTAGGAAACCCCGGACTCCCGTGTGCAAAAGCAGAGGGTGTGAATGCACGAGGACAAAAGGAAAGCACAAACAATGCAAAGCTGCTGCCCCAGCTCGGAGACACCTCTGAGTGGCCTGTGACCTGTTCCGATTTGGCTCCACTTGCTGTGGCGGGCAGCATCCCCAGCACCGCTGATGGGAATGGGGACGTGGACTTGATCCAAGGCTTCGCCAGGTATCAGCTTTCTGAGTGGCCTTTCCAACTTGTCCTCCACCGGCTTCCACACTCAGCCTCGGACACACCAGCCTCGGACAGTGATGGGCACGTGTGGCTCTTTGGGTGCAGCATTCGAAAGGCCAGGCTCCAGGGTGCTTCCATCAGCCTGGTCATCTTGTCTACATTGTTCACCCAGGAGCCTCAAACTGGAACGGTTCTCGGACCAAAGAGGTCACCACACCCAAAGGCTGTCCTGTCCTGTTTGGAGGAAGAAATTGAATGTCGACAGGCAGAATTCCTGGCCAGCCTCAGCTGCCCAGAGGTTGCCCAGATCCGATAGTAAAGAACTGCACTCAGAGTTGATTGGGCAGGGGGTACCCCAGGGCACTGGGTTGTTTCCAGGTATGGGGATTGCAACGGAGGGTCCGGAGGAAGGTGTAGCAGGAGGGTGGTCTGGGCCAGTCCTCGCTGTGTCTGCAAGAGAAGCTTCGAGTGAAAGGCGCTCTAACACCCAGGAAGCCTGGCCCGGCCAAAGGCACCTTCTGGTTGAAAGAATGTGCTTTTACCGTCCTGCTGTGAAGTTCAGAGGCCAGCTGGCTCTCTCTCCTCCCGCCAGAGGTTGAGATGGGCCGTACTGGGCAGGCCAGGAGAGCTGGTGGGTTTTGAGGGGGCCCAGAAGCCGTGTGAGGGGGACCAGAGCTTCCTCCTAAGGTTCTGATCCATTAGGAGGCTCCCCCTGGTTCCTGGAGGATTGAGGAAGTGCCCTTGGGTATTGGAGGCTGGACGGGGGTTCTTCCCCCTGTGGCTGTCCACACCACCACCCCTGCCGCAGGTCACTAACCTGTCACCTGCTCCCCGATCTATGCTTCACCCCCTCAGCTTCCCCAGAACACGTGTTTACAGGCCTCCAGATCCCTCTCCTGAGAGGCAAGCACAAGATGAGGCTGGGCTGGTTCCTCATTTCCACGAGGATGTGGTAAGAGAACCACCGTTACCCCCAGGTAAACATGAAGTCCCCTCAAAAGGGGAAGACCAACATTCGCAGCTGTTGGGGCTCATGGAGGGGCGTGAGCTCGGCCCCTCCACAGATCTGTGCCTTCATAAACCACGTGGGTGGTCGCAGTGCTTGGCCCAGCCTAGACCTCTCTTAAATCTGTAGCTTTCTCCCCACCACTTGCTGGGAGTCCTTTTTTAAAACTAATTCAGTGGGATATAAAATTGGCCTCTTGCTTCGTTGGCCTACCTCTCTCCATCTCCCCCTTTTGCTGATTTAGTGATCAGATTCTGTTGAAGGCTGTTAAGCTGTGTGTGACTTTGAAGGGTGTGTGTCTGTGTGGCATGTTTTGTTTGAGGTATTTACTTACATCCATTTCTCTTGGTGCTCATGATTACCGTGGCTGTAGAGCTACAAAGCTTTTCTCCTGTTGCAGACACACTGTTGCTTGTCCTCCAGGTTTTCTTGTTTTTGAATCTTGCCTGATGAATCTGGTCAGCACAAGGGCCTCTTGACCTCTATCCTTGAGTCCCGACCAGGGCATGGGGAAACTGAAGCAGTCTGCCAACGGCCTCCAGTAGACGCTGACCATGGGGCTGTGGTTTGTTTACACTCATTTTCACTCCCATCCTGTCCAACTCGCATAAAAAAAATACTTAAAAATGCTGACACTTTGGAGAATAAGAAAATCAATCTGAAAAGGGGAAAAAATCCTGTCTGGTATATATATATTCTGCAAGTATTTCTGTGAAATCTTTCTGTGCCATCAGCTCCCTGCACTGCTCTTTACTCTTTCACAATGAGTAGGGTTGCAGAGACTGCTGTGGGGCTTTCTGAAAGCAGAAAGGCCTGTCCCTCCTGTCCCAAGCACCTTACACACTTGCTGTCACCCCTCAGCAGGCCCCGACCTGTGGCAGACCCGCAGCTTTGCAGCGGTTTTCAGAGCACCAGGGAAGAGTTCCCACTCAGAAATGAGTACTGATGGAAGGAGGGCTGGGGCAGGCAGTGAAATCCCCACATGCTGTGGATTGAGGTTGCATGTGTGTCCTTGGGCACCCACCTTTCTCCACTTCCGTCCTTGTGACATGACCCCATTTCACCTTCCAGAGGTCGGGCCTGAAGGTGTGTTTGGCCAATAGAAACATAAACTTAGATTCTTAGAGGACATGTGGCTCTCCTGGCTTACCACCTGGGGCTGTTTTCTGGTCGGGCTTGTGGTGCGGACGACCACAGGGGGAAGAACCCCCATCCAGCATGGTGTCCTGCCCTTTGTTCTATCCCAGGTGAAGGGATGTGGTAGTGAGTGACATCATTCATTGCCTCTTCCTAGCACAGCCACCTCCAAAAGGGGTCAGACACCCCTGTCTCCATGTGCAGTTCTGGCTGCTCTGCCCCAGCTGCCTCGCAGGCTGGGCCTCCTTCCTTGTGAGGCCTGGCTTTCCACCAAACGAATCCTGGGGCAGCAGGGTGATTGTTTTCAAGATCACAAGTGTTTTGTTATCCGGCTGAACAAGAGCTCATCAGAGGAGCAGGGCTGTACTGTGGGTCTGTCCCTTTCCTTCCACTCCCCTGCCCCCCTTGGCCAGCAGACTCGGTCAGCGAGCAAGGAGTGGGTGCTATGGGCCAGGCGCTGCCTGCCCCTGCCTGCCCTTGCCTCCTCAGCTCAGTTCTTTTACCTCACTGGCTCGGATGGGCAGGCTTGGAGCATTGCCTCTTCACTCCTCCTCCTCAGCAGCCCTCTCCCCTCTGGTCTTGTCCCACTAACTGGGTGTAAGCTGGGCTGCTCTCTCTGGTGGGAGAGTTGCCTTTCCCAGAGATTCCCTGCTTCCTGTTCAGCTCTTTGCAGTAGGTGAACTGGCTCCCCAGTGTTCCTGGCTGGGATGGAGCCGGGAGAGCCCTGATGTGGCCGCCTCCGGCTCAGTGCCTCCTACTTTAAGGTTTTCTCCACGTCTGAACTGGGAGAGAGGAGGGCGAGGCTGGAGGATGGGAGAGCTTGGAAGCTCGACGTGTTTGTACCATCCAGGAGCTGCCTTGGTTGTGGCCCACGCAGAGGTCTTTGTGGTGGGAGGGGCTCCAGGAACAGGGAGAAGCGTTAGGACTCCCCCACTCCCATCAAGCCCCTCCCCAGGGTCAGCTGCCTGAGTCTCTTCTGAGGATGTGGCTCTCCTGTTTCCGTGTCGGGCTTGTGAAAAGCAGTCGTGGAGAAAAAAAAGGGAACTTTTTTATATTGAATGTTGGCTTTGTGTGTGTGTGTGTGTGTGTGTGTGTGTGTGTGTGTGTGTTAATGAAATTTTATTTTTGTGAAATTCCTTTCCAATTATGTAGTAAAATTCACCTTCACCTCCCAGTCATACTTTTGGTTCCACAATAGACTTTGGGGTCACTGATTTGAAGAATTCTCTTCTGCGTTTCTGAATAGAGATACGTTGCGCTCAAGAACTGAGCGTGTGCAGGGTTGGGAGAAAATCAAGTTTATACATTTCCATAGAGTTTACATCCTGCAGTTAGAAGGCAAGAAGGGCCCGGCTCTAGGAGACCCGACCCAGCTGTGTGCTCGAGAGGGAGCCGAGCACAGCCTCCGCCATGCCGCCTGCTGCTCCGCACCTGAACCCCCTCAGCGCCCAGACACCACGCTCTTTAACTTGTCCGGGTTCCCGTTGCCTGTGCAGGGGTTCACTTTTTCCTGCTGGGAGCTTTGGTGATGGTGTCAGGGCTCCTTTAGGAGACAGTTCCCCCGTCCGGGAAACAGACCCCACGGAGTCTGGGCAGCAGAGGCTCCCGCAGGCTCACGTCGCCCAGAGCACAGCCCTGTCATGCGTGTCGAGAAGCATGTTTCCACCAGCTGTGTTCAACACTACAATGCAGTTTGAAAACTACATTTACACACAAAACAATAAAAAGCCGTATTTTTTGGAAACACCCGTGGTGTGTGGTCTTCAGCGCTGCCCTGTGGTCTATGGGGAGCCGGTAAAGGAGAACAGGCAGAGTGCCGCCTGGCTGCGCCCCCTGGCCTGGAGGTGGGGACGCTGCCTGCAGTGGAGGCGTTGGAGTGAGGACAGAGGCCGAGGTGGCGGGTTCTGGAGGTGTCGCCAGAAAGATAGTGGTTTACAGAGAGGCCTCCACCAAAGGGGCCCGTACTCCCCAATTCTGCCTGTGAACTCACCAGGCGGGCAGAGTTGAGTGGCGCTTGTACCAACTGCCCAGATCTGTATCTCTTGACCAAAATGCAGTCGTTTGCTACACAGGTTCTTGTCTGATCAAACCCCAAGGCCTCCCTCAAGGATAAGAAGTTCGTGACACAAAACAAGACATGGGCCTTTGAGGGTCGGGGCCCTGGAGAGAGCTGAGCAGCATGTGGACTCCTTCCAGCCACAGGGAGGCGACTGCCACTGAGCTAAGCAGCCGGTGTCTGGATCTTTGTACGTTTTTGAGCTCAGCTCCATGTTAAGTAAGGAAGATGCTTGGGCATAATTTGGAGAGAGAGAGCTCGGGTGGGCTGGGAAGCGGGGAGCAGAGAGTGTCTAGAGCGAGTGTGGCTAGTGCACAAGTGATTCCCGTTCCTCTCTCAGGCGTGGAGCCACCGCAGGGACATCCACACCTGAGGATGCTTCTCAGGTTGGTGGTGTGGTTATTCACATTTCATAGAGGAAGCAACAGTCGAGGTGACATGGGTCAGAGTGAAAATGCTGAAGGGTGACTTTTTATCTTGTCAATGGGCTCTCCATGCTCCAAATCCCAGCATTATCCTAGATGCCCCCATCTCTTCTTCCCTTCCCCCGACACCAAGCCCTATCAAGTTTGTCTTTTAAGTTTCTTTCAAGGTCATTACCCACTTTTCTATCCCCTCTGCCTTAACCCTAACCCATGTCCATGCACCATCATTTCACAAACAGTTCACATCATAACGTTCACCCCATTCTGCCTCACAATATCTTACGTCAAGTTGAGCTTGGAAAAGTCCAAGACTAGTCATGTCTCCTCCCTATCAGAGGCAGGGGTCAGACGTCAGGGACAGAGGGGGCCGCTAGCGTGTGAGATGTCACACTGACGAGGTGTGGAACAAGGTTTCGAGATTGACTCGTATGACTACATACTGAATATAAAAAGTCGAGTTTCATAACTGAGGCTGTAATTGCATAGTTAGGTTCAGATTGGATAAGAACTCTTAACGTGGCATTTAAAGACACTTCACCTCAGATGTGGGCTCAATTCTACAGAACAGAACGTATCTTCTCTGGTAGCTCTTTTCAGTATGTCAGCATCTAAATTGAGCCTCTGGCCCTAGCCGGCTTGGCTCAGTGGATGGAGTGTCAGCCTGCGGACTGAAGGGTCCCAGGTTCGAATCTGACCAAGGGCACATGCCTGGGTTGCGGGCTCGAACCCCATTGGGGGGGCATGAAAGAGGCAGCCAATCAATGATTCTCTCACATCATTGATGCTTCTACCTCTCTCCTCCTCCCTTCCTCTCTGAAATCAGTAATATATATATTTTTTAAATTGAGCCTCTGTGGAGTGGTGATTGCACTTGTCCTAAATTTCAGTAAGTGTGCTTTTTTATCTTTATTTCAGACAACCTCCAGCATCCACTGAAATAGAACAGTGTAATGAACAGCGGGCCCATTCATCCCTTTTCACAATGATCCACCAAGGGTTAATCCTGTCGTATATGCACTCCACCCAACCCCGCCCCCATTATTTTGAAGCAAACCCCAGAGACCATGTGGCTTTAATCCTGTGAACAGTAAATGTGTTCTTAATGCCATTTCCAGCTTTGCATAAACGCCTGCCATGTTGGTCACGGGAAGGCTCCTGTGAAAAGCTACGAAGTCACAGTTCATGAGAAACCTGGGGAATGGGGAGTTCTGATCAGATTTTTCTGTTTCACCGAATTCTTAGCTAGAAAACCCTTATAGTTTAAAAAGGGGAAAGGCTTTCTCAGATAAGCGTCTACTTTCCTGCCTTAATGGGTATGGTGCGGCAAATAATCTAATCTCTTCATCTAGTCTGACTGATTTTCGCTCCTGGGGGAAGTGACCCAACAGGGCTAGCTGTTTCCATTACAGATTTGTGGTGGCAGTGGGGCCTGGTGACAGGGATTAGTCTTTCCCACCTGCCCCTCACCTGCCTCTGAAGCCCAGACTCCAACCCGTTGGTGTCTCCTGAGTCCCCAGCCCACCCATCCGTGTAGCTGAACGACCCCTACTGTACATACTGTACTCCGCCCCCAACACCCGCCACGAGTTCACCCAGTTTTTTGCTCTCTCCTCCAGTCTTTGGTCAAGGAGTGTGAGCTGAGAGTGGAATCTGCACTCAGCTCAGGGAACCCAACAGGGACTGTATTGGAGACACAACAAAACCTGGGAGTGCTGGGTAAGCATAGGGAGCCTGAGGAGGGGCAGAAACCAGCCTGGAAGGGGACTAGGAAGGTCCCCTGCAGGGGTAGGTGACGCCTGAGCAGGACAAGCAGGGTAAGCCAGGCGCAGGGGGAAAGCCCCCAGGAGAGCACTTTCCACGGGCAGAAAGGGTCACAGATCTAACCCCCTATGCACACAGCCGGGTGGGCCCCCATCTCCCACTGGGGCTTTTTCTTGCGTTATCACTTCTGTCCCTTGAAGTCATCTCTCTTCTCCTCTCCTCTTCCATTTGACTCATTCCTCTCTACTCGCAAGTTTCTTGAGTCTCTCTACTTCTAACCAGCCTTTCACTGACTTTCGATCTCACCTGTCCCAACTCAGACATCCCCAAACCTGCATCTTGATTCCCCGCTGCTCAAAACAAAAATTCAGACATCACCCTCACCATCACCCTTTTCTTTACTTTCTGCGATTATCAGTGTTGCCTCCAAAGTAATCACAGGTCCTGTGCTCCTCCCCACTGCACTGCCATCATGGAAATCCATATGCCGTCGCCTCATCACCTGGCCCGGTGACGGCAGCAACATCTAGGTTCCACCCTTTGCTGCTGTCCATTGTCGCCTCAGAGCTAGAGACAGCTTTTTTTTTTTTTAATATATTTTTAAAAATATATTTTATTGATTTTTTACAGAGATGAAGGGACAGGGATAGAGAGTTAGAAACATCAATGAGAGACATCGATCAGCTGCCTCTTGCACGCCCCCTACTGGGGATGTGCCTGCAACCAAGGTACATGCCCTTGACGGGAATCAAACCTGGGACCTTTCAGTCCACAGACCAAAGCTCTATCCACTGAGCCAAACTGGTTTCGGCTAGAGTCAGCTTTTTAAAGTCACTTAAGATGTCCTGTGTTCTTCCCCTGCTTTAACTTCCAGTGGCTTCCTGTTGCATTTAGACAAAAACCCAAACTCCACCGTCTGGCTCCTGGCTGCTTTGGGGCAGTGACAACCTGTCTGGACCAGAAAGTCTTTATCTGTGAAATGTGGCTAATGATACGCCTCCCCCACTGGGTTGCTGTAAGGATGAAATGGCCCGAACCTATCATGTCAGCTACTTAGCTCTTCGTCACCTCTCTTCTCTGCCTTCTTCCCCATTCCCAACAAATCAGACCTTCTTCTAAATTTCTATTATTTTTTAAAATACTATGTTTTTATTGCTTTCAGAGAGGAAGGGAGAGGGAGAAACATCAACCATGAGAGAGATTCATTAATCACCTGCCTCTTGCATGCCCCCTACTGGGGATTGAGCCCTTGACCAAAATCAAACCCAGGACCCTTCAGTCTGCAGGCCAACGCTCTAGCCACTGAGCCATACTATCTAAGTCCAAATTTCTCAGATTTTATTAATACTATGGCTAAGACCTTTCTCCTTTTTAATATCCTGGAGTCCTTCTGATTCTCTTTTTCTGGCAGCATCCTGCCTGCCCTCCCCCCCCCCTTTTTTTAAAATATATTTTCATTGATTTTTCACAGAGAGGAAGGGAGAGAGATAGAGAGTCAGAAACATCGATGAGAGAGAATCATTGATAAGCTGCCTCCTGCACGCCCCCAACCAGAGAATGTGCCCACAACCAAGGCACATGCCCCCAACTGGAATCGAACCTGGGACCCCTCAATCTGCAGACTGATACTCTATCCACTGAGCCAAACCAGTTTCGGCCTGCCCTCCCTTCCCCCCGCTTTTAATTTTTATTTAAATTTATTGGGATGACATTAGTCAACATGAACAACATGACTAGAAGTGTGGGTTTCTAGTCATTTCCAGCTCCTTTTTCATTCATCAAATCCCGTGTTGTGAATCCTTCCTCTGAAATGTCATTAACTGTAGTCCCATTCCATGTGGAGGACACAGCTGTACAGGTCAGCATTGAGTTTGTCCTAACAGTACCTTCCTGGATTCTGGGCTCTACGGCCAGGAAAGAGCTATCAGCTTCCTAACACCCATCCCTTTTTCAAACAATCTCTTAATCTCATCTGCATCTCCCAGCACTTTCTGACCTACTACGCTGGTAGAGAATGAAGCCCCAGTCCTTAGTGTGGCAACCTCATCTCCCATCACTCGCCGTGGCGTGGCCCAGGTGCCAGGCAAAATGGACCCCTTGTTGTTATGTAGCCATCCCCCACACTTCTTCCCTCTTCCTCTGCCAAGTGCCCCTTCCCCTGGAAGGCCTTGTGCTTCCTCCTCTCTGCAGCCTGCCCTGGCCACCCCACTTTGGACTACTTCCATCACTCCATCTCTGCCCCTCATGTCACATGCCATCTTGTGCTTGGCAGTTGTCAGTACTGCATTCACGTGATCACACCTTCCTAAGGACAGGGAGCACATGTCGTTTTATCAGTCATCTACCAAAGCACAAAGCGACTGTGTCCTGGGCACTCACTCAGGAAGCTCATGATTTAAATCACATCTACCACTCACAGCCTGGGCTGACTCAGCAACCCTACGACACAGGTGCTATTATCAACCCACTTCAAAGATAAGGAAGTTGAGGCTTATATAACTTGCCGGGTGTCACTAGCACCCAGTGTGAATCTGAGCTGTAGATTGTGGAAATGGTAGAAATTATTTTCCTTATTTTACAGCTAAGGCTTACCTTTTGTAATAACACTCAACAAACGAGGCGTAGAACGGATTTCCTCTTCCTGACACAGCATCTATGAAAACCCCACAGCTGAGGTGTTTAATGGTGGGAGACTGAATGCTTCCCATCTAAGACAGGATCAAACAAGGATGTCTGTGCCCCCGCTTCTGCTCAATACTGCAGGTTGGTAGGACAGGAAGAAGGAAAAGTGGTCTATATGTACGTATGACATGATGCCATATTGAGGAAACCCAAAGACGGACACACACACACACACACACACAAAACTATTAGAGCTACTAAATGAGTTCAGCAAGTCACAAGACACAAGATCAATATACAAATATCTGCTGCTTTCTGGACCTAGCAATAAACAAATTCATGCACAATAGCATCAAAGAGAGTAAAACACAGGAATGCATTTAATCAAGGAAGTGTAGGACTGAAACTATAAAACATTGTTGAGGAATATTATTCAGCCACAAAAATGAATAAAGGACTGACGCCTGCTACAATATGGATGAACCTCCAAAACATGATGCAGAATGAGAGAAGCCAGACACAGAAGGCCACATAGTGTAGGATCCCATTGATAGGAAATATCCAGAATGGGGAGTCCATAGAGACAGAAAGCAGATGAATGTGGCCAGAGGCCGGGGGAGGGAGAGGAGGAGTGACTGCTTAATGGGTATGGTGTCTCCTTTTGGTACGATAACCATGTTTTTCAACTTAAGAGGTGATGGTCACCCAACATTGTGATCATACTAAGATGCTACTGGATTGTACACTTTAAGATGGTTAATGTTAATGTTATGTAATTGAACTTATCCTCAATTTACAAAAATGTTGAATGACATTAAAGGAAGCAAGACATCCAGTGTTCATGAATTGAAAGAAAGTATTGCCCAATCCTCCCTAAAGTGATCTCCAGAGTTAGTGAAATTCCTATCAAAATTACAAATCCCTTTTTTGCAGAAATGAACAAGCTGATCCTAAAATTCACGTGGAAACACAGAGGACCCAGAAGGGCCAAAACAACCTTAAAAAAGCAGTACGAAGTTGGAGGGCTCACACTTTCTGATTTCAAAACTTAACTACAAATCTCTGGTAATCGAGACAGGGTGATACTGGCATTAAGATAGACGTGTCAAGAGAAAACCAAGATGGCGGTATAGGTGAACATGTAAACTGCTACCTCGCACAACAATTTCAAAACTACAGCTAAAAGATAGAACAGATATCATCCAGAACCACAGGAAAGCTGGCTGAGTGGAAATTCCACAACTAGAAGGAAAGAGAGGGGCTCACGGAGACTCAGAGGACCTGCAAAAAGCTGAGATACTGAGACACCTATGTGGAGAAGATGGGCAGTGGAGTGCTTGGCTGGCTTCCTCTAGTGGGAGGGAGACAGAAACTCCCAACTACACTGAACCCCAGTTCCAACTATACTGAACCCCAGGTCCAAGCGAGACTCATACGGGGAGAATCTGGACTGTCATGAAAAGGGAGGAGCACACGGAAACTTAGGGGAGCCGCAAAAGGTAGAGGTCTGGAAGCACAAGAGCACAAGTGTGCACACAGAGGGCTGGCTGCTGATTGTGCCACTGGCTTTCTCTAGCGGGAGGAAGACAGAACCTTCCAACTATGCTGAAATCCAGCTCCGACTGCACTGAACCCCAGTTTCAGGCAAGACCCCGGGGACCCAGACTCATACAGGTCCCCACAGTGCACAAAAACTCAGGGGAGCTGAAAAGGCAGAAGTCTGGAGGCACACAGAGAGGGCTGCAGCAATTACCGAGGGACACTGAGACCCAGGGACCACCACGTAGGGCGAGGCTGAAGGGAAGCCAAGGTTGTCAGCTCAGCCTTGCAAGTCTTGTATCATAAGGCTGACTCCAGCACAGAAGTTCTCCCGGCATAGACACAGCTGATCCTCACAACCAATTGGCTTGGAGGTCAATTCCCCCCAGTGATACCAACAATCAAAACTTAACTACAACAAGGCTGTACACACAGTCCACAAAGGAGTACACCAAGAGTGTCCACCTCAGGTAACTGGGGAGGTGGAGCTATTGGGCCATATAGGACACCTAGCACACAAAGCTACTCTACCAACTCAGGGAAGCAGCGAAAGTGTGGAGACAAGAAAACAGATAACAAACGAAAGAAATGGAGGAAAGCAAATGACTGGATATAGAGTTCAAAACCATGGTTATAAGGTTTTTCAAGAATTTCCTAGAAAAGATGAATAAATTTAGTGAGATCCAAAAGGTGATGAAAAAGGACCAACTAGAGATGAAAAAGGACCTACTAGAAATTAAACATACACTAACTGAAATAAAAAATATTATACAGAGACCTAATAGCAGACTAGAGGAATACAAGAATTAAGTCAAAGATTTGAAATACAAAGAAGCAGAAAATATCAACTGTAAAAGAAAAAAGAACGCAAAAATTTGAAGATAGTGTAAGGAGCCTCTGGGACAACTTCAAGCATACCAACATCAGAATTATGAGGGTGCCAGAAGAAGAGAGAGAACAAGATACTGAAAACCTACTTGAAGAAATAATGACTGAAAATTTCCCCCACCTGGTGAAAGAAATAGACTTACAAGTCCAGGAAGCACAACAGAACCCCAAACAAAAGGAATCCAAAGAGGACCACACCAAGATACATAATAATTAAAATGCCAAGAGCAAAAGACAAAGAGAGAATATTAAAAGCAGCAAGAAAAAAACAGTTAATTACCTACAAGGGAGCACCCATACGATTGTCAGCTGATTTCTCAACAAAAACTATGCAGGACAAAGGAGAGTGGCAAGAAATATTCAAAGTGATGAATAGCAAGAACCTACAACCAAGATTACTCTACCCAGCAAAGCTATCTTTCAGAATTGAAGGTCAGATAAAGAGCTTCACAGATAAGAAAAAACTAAAGGAGTTTATCAACACCAAACCAGTATTATATGAAATGCTGAAAGGTATTCTTTAAGAAGAGGAGGAAGAAGAAAATGGGAAAGATAAAAATTATGAACAACAAATCATATCTATCAACAAGTGAATTTAAAAATCAAGTGAATTAAAAATCTGATGAACAGAATAAACTGGTGAATATAATAGAATCAGGAGTACAGAAAGGGAGTGGACCGACAATTCTCAGGGGGAAAAGGGTGAGGGGAGTGCAGGGAGAAACTGGGCAAAAATTGTACACCTAGGATAAGGACAATGGAGGTAAGGGCAGAGGGAGGGGTGGGAGCCAGGTGGAGGGGAGTTATGGGGCGGGGAGAGGAACAATTATAATCTGAACAATAAAGATTTATTAAATTAAGAAAAATGTTTTTTAAGCATAGACCTGTCAAGGCATGGATTTCTATTCCATTGAGAGTCCAGAATAAATCTATAACTCTATTAACAAGAGATTTTCTACAACTATGCCAAGAGTTGTGGAGGGGAACTATGGAGGGGAAAAAAGAGAGACAAATGTAATAATCTGAATAATAAAGATTAAAAAAAAAAGTGAAAAGGCCCTCTCCCTTCCTCTCTGAAATCAATAAAAACATATTTTAAAGTAAAATGGAAAAAAAAGTGAAAAAGCAACCCACAGAATGGGGAAAAAATTGCAGATGATGTATGTAGTAAGGGCTTAATATCCAGAAAAAATAGCTTCTACAAATCAACAATAAAATGAAAAATAACCCAACGAAAAAAATAATAGCCAAATGTGGAACAACTCACATGTCCTTGAACTGATGAATGAATAAGCACAATGGGATCTATAGATGTATAAATTACTCAGTCATGAAAAGGAATGAGCACTGGCACCTACTACAATGTGGATGAACCTTGAAAACATGCTGCTGAGTGAGAGAAGCCACACTCAAAAGGCACATATTGTTTGAGTCTACTAATACGAGATGCCCAGAATAGAGATGAGGTTACATCACATAAAAGTGAGGACCAGAAACCAAATCCAAGAATATCTGTTCTTAGCACCAATGTTGGGGAAAGAACGTGTTGGAATAATTAAATGAATAAAGCTGGGATCGCAAGAAGCCTTACTCACAATTGTCATTCTAAATATCTCTTCTCATTATAGAATACTACACTTAAAGAGAAAAGGGTGGTGGGAGTAACAATACTGCACAGTTACACTGCAAGGAACAATCTGCCCTGATAGGCTACTTCGGCTATGCCGTTTAGCCAGGAATATGAACAGCTGTGAACAGTGGATTCTAATGTAATTGCAGAGATCAGTGAGAAGAAGCAAGCATCCTTCCCCCGGCCGGGATGGCTCAGTAGTTGAGTATCCATCAACCTATGAATCAGGCGGTCATGGTTTGATTCCCAGTATGGGACGTGCAGGAAGCAGCAGATCAAATTCTCTCATCATTGATGTTTCTATCTTTCCTCCCTTCCTCTTGGAAATCACTAAAAATATATATATATATATGTGGAAGGAAGGAAGGAAGGAAGGAAGGAAGGAAGGAAGGAAGGAAGGAAGGAAGGAAGGAAGGAAAGAAAGAGGAAGGAAGGGAAGGAAAGAAAGGAAGGAAGGAACCACTTCAACACTGAAGTGAGCTGCCTTGAGGTGGCCAAAGAATTTGACCTTTATCACTTGTAAAATCCTTCAAACCTCTCCGAATTTCATCCTCTTTTCCCTGGCTGCAGTTTATTTTAAAACTTGAAGTTTTGTCCAGCCAATGTAGCTCAGTGGTTGAGCATCAAGCCAGGAACCAAGAGGCCACTGGTTTGATTCCCGAGTTGTAGGCTGGAACCCTGGTAAGGGAGCATGCGGGAGGCAGCCTATGGATGATGTTTCTCTTGTCATCGAAGTTTCTAACTATCCCTCTCTTTTCTTCTCTCTCTGAATAAATATCAATAAAAACGTTTAAAATTTGAAGTTGTGTCTATTTTACTGATTTATAAAATAATATATACTGATTTTAGAAAATTTTGAACATGATATAAATATAAAGAAAATTACCCCTATCCTCAAAGGTACTTCTTTTCCAGTCTTGCCTTCTGGCCATATATGTTACACATACTTATATATACACACACACTTTTAAACTTAATAGAGATCTTCATAAATACATTTGTATACTGCTTTTTCCATATCATTAACTATTCCTTGAGAAAATGATTTTGAATGGCCACATAATGCCATCGTTTTTTGTTTTGTTTTGTTTCAGCCATTCCCTTGTTTGGGGTATTGGGGTTATACCGCAGCCATGAAACTGTGCCTCTCAGACTCCTCCTTTGGGAAGTATAATGAACTGAGCCCAAATGCGGTCCTCTGAAACCCGTCAGCCCCGCACTCAGGGCCTTGCCTCCCACCGGCCTCCCCCAGCCGAAGACGCTGTGTGTGTCCCAGCTCTCTTGGGAAAGCCTGGGGTCTCAGACGCTGCCACCAGCCCTCCTTCCTTCCTGTCTCCTTCAGCAAGGAGCAGGCCTGCCTGGGTGGGGCCGATTGCCCAGCCCAACCTGCTCCCGCTGGCTCAGCTGCTAATAATTCCTTTGCACGGAGAATCCCATCCTGGTGCCTACTTCTGGGAAGACTTGGATTCACACAGGTTGTTTCCGCTCTAGTTTCCTTGTTTGTTTTTGATGTTATCATTAGCGCTGTTTTGAATATGAGGTGCGTGTCCTGTCCAAGCATCTGATCATCTCCTTAGGAAATCTCATTACAATAGAATCCCAGGAGAGGATTACGTGGGGGGCGGAGGGGAGGAGGAATAGAATGGGCTTTTCTCATCACCACCTCACCCTCACGCCTCATCACTGATTGGATGGGCAGAAAACACGATCGTCTGCACATTTGTGTTTCTTTGTTATGAGTGATGTTGAGCATAGTTTCACCTTTATTGGCTATTTGATTTCTCATTTTATATTAAAGGATCCCTCTCCCTCTTCCTTTTCTCTCTCATTATCTGATTGCCTCTTCTATTTTCTTTCTATTTTTCCTCTCACCACTTCATTCTCCAGAATAAGAAAAAAATGACATTGCTTAAAAATGTCTTACAGCTTTATATTCGCTGTCATTCCTTTATAAATCGGGCAAATTTACAACAAGTGCCCCCTGAAATAAATAGTGTTATCGTATTAGTGTTTGCTTCTCTGCGACCCTGGCTTATCAGTTTATTTATTTTCCTTTACTTTTTGGGTGAGTGCACTTGAATTTTAAAAGTCATCACTTGGGGTTGTTTTGACCACAAGATATGCCATGGGAATCATTGGGGGGAGGAGACACAAAAATGCCGACCTCTGCTGATCTTTGTGCCTCTTTCTTGATTTGGGCAGATGACCACCCAGAGGCGTTCTCATTGTTTAGGAGTCCTCATTGGCGACGTTCCAGGTGACAGGATTTGTCCCCTGGTCCCCTGCGGGCATCTCTGCCCCATGTTGCCACTTTCAGGAAAGGTGAGCATGAATTGTGTTGGTTTTCTTTTCTATGATACTGTGGCAGGTGGCTTTGATGGAAAGGAGCAAATCAGGCCCTAATCTCTTCCCTCGTCTCCCCTCCAAATGCTGCTTGTTTCTGAGAAATGGGGAACGGAGGCATCAAGGCAGTGTCACCAGCTGGTGGGCCACCTGTGTCAGGCCTCACGGGACCCATCTCACTCCACCATCACCAGGAAGGAATGGAGCACCACACCTGCTACCACGTGGGCGGGGCTTGAGGCCACGACACTGAGTGAGAGACGAGGGACACAGAGGGCAAGGTAGTGTGTGATTCTGTGGACAGGACCCAGCAGGTCCACAGAGACAGAAAGCAGATCAGTGGTCTTAGAACCGGGGGGAGGGAAGTTGGGGGAGGTGTCAGCTAACGGGTGCTAGCTTCTTTTGGGGGTAGTGAACATGTCCCAGAGTTAGTGATGACGGTTGCATGACTTGTGACTATACTAAAAAAGACATCGAGTCCAACCGCTGGGGCTCAGTGGTTGAGTGTCAACCTGTGAATCAGGAGGTCTCTGGTTCAATTCCCGGTCAGGGCACACGCCCAGGTTGCAGGCTCAGTCCCCAGTAGGGGGGCATGCGGGAGGCAGCCGATCAATGATTCTCTCTCATCTCGGATGTTTTTGCCTCTCTCTCCCTCTCCCTTCCTCTAGGATAGCAATAAACATTTTTTAAAGACATCGAATTAGACACCCTAAATAAGGGAGCTTTGGGACACAACAAAGCTGTAAAAATGCTGATTCCAGGGCCAGCCCAGGCCCATTCGGTGTGAAAGCCAGGAATCAGTGCTTCACTCTGACGCCCCAGCAGGACCAGCGACACCCACGTGTGGGTCTCGTACAAAGTGAAAGTGTTGGGCCCCTTGTTCAGAATCAACAAGAATGTCAAGACCGTGACAACAGAGCATCCCAACCAGCGTGGGGCCCCCTGAGGGCGGACAGACTGGTGTTTGGGATGCCCGATGCTGTCCCCAAAGGAAGGAAGGGGGTTGGTTAGAAGATAAACCTCGTCATCAGAGAAGCTGTAGGTGGATTTGCTGGAAACACAAGAGGAGAAATCAAACGCTTCAAAAGGCTTCCTCTCCCTGCAAGAGCTGCGAGGTGGTTTTAGTCAGAACGGGGGCGCAGCCCCCCAGCACTCACTGAGTCATCTGCAGAAGCCTCGTGGTGGCTGGTACCACGGATCTGTCTCTCGTCCAATGGCGTGAGCTGCCTGCTGCCAGATCAGCGGGGGATCCAGGCCCGGCCGGCGGCTGTCAGCTGTGCAGCTGGGCCCACTCTGGCTGATGGGGGCAGAACCCGGGTCTATGAAAGGATGGGTGAGGGGCCCGGGCCTGGCAGGATGGGGGGTTGGCAGCCACTAAGAGCTCAGCCCCTGCTGCCCCTGGGGGCGATGGCCATCTTTCTCTGCAACACTGAGCTTGCTGCTCCATGTCACCAGCCCCTGCACCACGGTCTGATGGCATTACCACGGTCCCAGGCTGGGACAGAATGGGAGAGGTGTATCGGTCTCTGCCCCAGTTTCTCACGGCTTTCCTGAAGCCGAGGGTGATTCCCGGAGTGATAGGAGTGACTCTCGGGGAGCTCCCGGATATCTGCAGGTGCCGGTTCACCCTCAAGACCAAGCCAGGACCAGAATCTTGGAACTTGCTGTCCCACACTCCTGCCCTCCCTCTCCTTCTCCTCAGAGGGAGAGGAACTGGGGATCAAGTTAATAACCAATCATGCCTAAGGGATGTAACCTCCCTAAAAAAAAAATCTCTGAATTATGGGGGTTGGTAACTGCATCCACGTGCCAGGATGGGGGTACAATCCGCTCCCCGTGGCAGAAGCGTGGTGCTCAGGACCCTTCCAGACTTCACCCTCTGCACACCAGCTGTGCATCTGTCTGAGTCGTCATCACATCCTTCGTAACAAACCATGGACGTGAGTAGGTGGGTCCCTGACTTCTGTGAGCCGTTCTAACAAGAGTGGGTGACCTGCGGACCTGTGGTTGGTGTCTGGAGTGGTGGGGGGCAGTCTTGTGGGGCTGAGACCTCATCCTGGGGTGTCTGCACTAACTCGGGCAGCCATCGTGAGTGTAATGCCTGCTTGGTGTCTGCAGCGAGCTGGACACGGGCTAAGGATGGAAGCCCCATACCGGTCTTGTGAGTGGAGAGGCGTTTTCCTCCACATGCCCACGTCCTTGCTGCAAGGAAGGCAGCTTCTCCCGCCTTTTCGGCTTCCGGCTTCCGTAGCAGGAGGCTGGCTCTACTTTCCATCAAAACTAAGTCTCAAACCACGAACCCTTCGTTCTCCTACAGAGACCAAGGTTTCCTTCACCTCATCAAGGAAGAGATGGCTCAATTCAAAGGACTGTTCAAGGAACTAACATCTCTCTCATCTGTCTCTCCGTCACCCGAAGAAATGGGTGCTGGGAGAAAATGCTCAGGTTGCTGTTCCACTGGTTGATGTTCTACGGTCAGTAAACCATCACCGCTGGGGTTATCTTCTCCACTTGGTAGGAATCATTTGCATCTCATCAATTATTTACAACTCCACAGACTCTGGCACCTAATCGATAATAAATCATGCCAAGGCTCTGACCGGGTAGGTTAGCTGGTTAGCATCCTGGTGCGCCAAAGTTGTAGATTTGATCCCCAGAAGAAGCAACCAATGAATGCATAAATAAGTGGACAGTCAAAAAGAACGATAGCGGTCCACCTCAGCGGGTGTTTGTGGGAGGGCTGACATTGACATTGGAGGTTCGGCTTAAAAGGCTGGGGTGGGACTTAGAGTGGAGAAGTCCGAGGCTGACCTGCCTATCTCATCCCTCTTATATGAAGTCTTGGGCAAGTCCTACTATCTATTTGGGTCTCAGTTTCCCTAAAAAAAAAACACACATAAAGATGAAAGTGCTGATGGACTCAAGGCCACAATTCCCAGGCTCGCGTGTGTATGTAAATGACCTGGAGGTTTCACTAAAGAACAGATTGCTGGCTGCACCCCAAACTGCCTGACTCAGCAGCTCTGGGTGGGGCCCACGGATTTGCATTTCTAACACGTTGCCAGGAGACACGGCTGCTGTTGGCCAGAGACCCACGGCTTTGAGAACCACAAGTCAGATGCCTTCTAAGAACTCATTAAGAGCTTTGGGCTCAAGATTCAATCAAATGATCCCCGCGCCGGCCCAGGCTGCGGAGAGGCCACTAATGGAGGGAAGGAGCAGGCCTTCACAGGACCAGGGGGTTGGGAAGGTGGTGGGAGCCACGCTTAGACTCCCCAGTGCTTGCTCTGTGCCAGCCATGGCACTAAGCGCCCCTGAGGCCCAGCCCCCCAGGGAGGGATGGCGGGCGGGCGGGCAGAGGGCCGAAGAGAGCTTGAATCCTTGGCCACCACCGAGCAGCCTTCTGGCCTCAAGCAAGTAACTAAACGACTTGTGACTTTGGTTTCTCCACCTCTAAAGAGAGGACAAGAATGGTACTTACAGGACCTGGCTTAACGAAAACACCCAATAAACAGTTGTGGCCGCTAAAATTACTATACTTTGCTGCCCAGCCGTTCAGTGGGCCGGAATGGTAGAAGTCGTATCTGTTTCTGCAGCATGTCCCCTGCTCCCTCAGCCACACACCACCGGCCTGGACTCCCAGTCACTAATTCCAGCCCCTTCACAACATGCCAAACAGCGTGATGAGAAAAGTTCCAAATAATTTATTAAATAGGTGCTCCAGCAGCATTAACAACTCAATACAATAAATATCAATAAGTTAACAGGTGCCAGCGCCTGCCCTCCAAGGGTACAGACAAGGAGAGTAATAAATAAACTTAAGTCTGCAGAAAAACAACAACAACACAACATTCTATAAATACCAGGACGGATAACAATGACAGTTCAAAATCTGTTTCAAGTTCATTCACACGCCTCTATCTCACTCCCCCCCAGGACTGGTCACCGGGGGGTTCACTGAGGTCATTCACTGGAGGAATTCACTTGTAACCCGTGGTCGCCCACTTAGCGGTCACTCATCTTCCCCGAAGGCGTCCCCCGTTTTCGCCATCGCAAGGGGAACAGGCTCCGCCGCATGGCCGTGGAGCCCCTGTTTCCGTGGCTACAACGATTTCACGCACGTCGCAAACTCCTGGAAAACGGCCCAGGTGAACTTCTTGCATTCAAAGCTGTCGTCAGGCACCGAAACTTCGGTTTCTGGCCCACGTGGAAACTGGGGCTTTTCGAGCTGTTGTATGATGTCGTCGATGTCCACTTCGTTCTCGCAGAGACACGGGTGCCGTTTGATGGCGCTGAAGTAGGGCAGGACGGCCGAGCTGTTGATGTAGTGTGGCGGGCGGCAGTCAGAGGCGAAGGGCCGCGGCGGGTAACGTCTGGACCTCGGCAGGCCCGTCTCTCTCTAACGAGGGGAGCGGAGATGAGCGTTAGGTTTGCTAGAAATCCCAACAGGCAATTTCTAGTTGCTGCCTCTGTGGCTGGTATGGACGAGGGCCCCCCTGCACCGTCACCCCCATCATCTCCTCTCATCGGTGCCACAACCCCGGGAGGCCGTGGTCTTCACGGTCCCAGAAGAAAGGACAGCGCGGCTGGTTGGTGGAGCGGCCCAAGATCAGGGGGCAGACCCAGATTCCTCCCCCCCGCGCCAGGAGGCTGCCGTCAGGATGGCTGCGCTCAGTCACTGCTCCCTCTGGCCTCCTCTCCCCTCCGGCCGAGGCCCCCACCGCCTTCTGGGGTTGGCTCTCGGCTGCCCTGGGCTCAGAGGGAGGGGAAATGAGGCTTCTGGTGTCCAGGTGGCCGCTGGCTCTTGGCGGCTCGTGTTACAGCCGAGCAGCCTCTGCTCCCGGAGGAGGCTCTGCCTGGCGGAAAGGCCTCCAAGAGCCAGGGAGAGAGTTTCCAAACACACCCAGGCTCCACGCTCTGCCCCGTTCCTCTGCCTAAGGACTAAGCATCTGCGTTGAACTTGAGCTACGAGCACCCATCAGCCTGAACTGCCCATCACCTCGCCCTTAGCCTCTGCCCCGGGGTCTCACCAAGCCCTGGCTGCAGTTTGAAGGCCAGGGTGGGAGGAAGGCGCAAAGCCAGGGTCCCAACCCACTGCTTCCACGTTTGGGTTTTCGCTTGTTCGTTTAACCAAAGCTGCCTAAGAGGTTCTGCCTTGATCGCAACCCGGAGAAAAAGAGGGCCTGTGGACATTTTTCAGCCTCAGACGTTCCCCCCAAAGGTGCTGGCTCAGCAGAGCCTCAGCTAGAGGCAGGCTGGGTCCTAAAGGAAGAGGGCGGACACCGAACGTGCGAGCTGCCCTGCTCTGCGGGGAGAGCTCCCCGTGGCCCCAGGTGCTCCCAACGTCCTCCGTTCACAGGGACGCGGTCACAGCTCAGATTGGTGGTCACCGGCTCCTGAACCGGTAGACAAGATGGCCCACATCAAAGGCTACGCTGCAGACAGGAAACTTCACTTTACAATATCGTGAACCAAACACGGTAGGGGGGACCGAGCGGACTAAAGCAGATCCTGCAGTGTGGGGTGTGCAGGAGGCGACTGATGGATGCTTCTCTCTAAGAAACGGTTGGGTTTGGGGCTGTCTGAGCTCCTTTCCACCTCTGACCCCCACCCGCATATACATCCCACCGTAACCTGTCTCGTTGTCCCCATCCCTCCCCACGTAGCCACAGCCCCGGCTGCAGGTCTGAAAAGAGCCCCTACTTCTGGGCGCCAGGAAAGGTGTTTTGAGAAATGGCTCAGAGAAGACATCTGGAGGGCACTTACGCAGTTTTCCAAAAGTCTCTCCGCTGAGGCCTGTAGTTCTATGATGATGCCCCTCAGGTCGCTTCCAGGCATGGGAGCCGTGTGGACGGGCAGCAAGGTTCCCAGACAGCAGAGCAGGAGCAGGGCACCCCTGGTGGGTCCTGCGGAGAGAATGCGGCCGTGAAGCCCCCGGGCCCCGCACCCCCGGCCCACCCAGCTGCTCTCCCCGGCCCGAGCCCTGCCCCAGCCTCCACGGGGCCTTTCTGTCCACCTCAGGTACCTGCGTGGGAGGCCATGGTGAGAGGGAGCGGAGCCTGCTTCAGCGGCGGCTGCCTGAGCCAGATGTGCTCGCCATGGCCTCCGGCGGTATATAAAGGGCCCGCTGCGAGGAAGGGCCATCAGCGTTCCGCCCATGGCAAGAGTATTGCTCAGCTTTTCTCCAGAAAACACTTTCAAAATTTCGCCGCCCAGGGCTGAGTGAAAGCGGGGCTGGAAGGAAACGCTGAGGTTACCCTCAAGGTGGGCAGACGCCTGACTCAGTGCAGGCGCACACAGGAAGGCACACGCACCGCTGCCACGTCTTTCTTGGAAAGAGCGGGTAGATCTGACCAGAAGAAATTTTGAAGCCCCGGGTTGACAGGCACCACCACCAAGAAACATGCTGTTGCAGGAGATGCGGGTCGGGGCCCCACAGGGAATTTCTGGGAGGGTCACCGCGGAGCGCGTGTGGGTGGGGAGGGAGCCTGCTTGCACAGCGCATGCCTCTCTCTGTGAATCTCTGAGGCATGCCCGGCCAGCGCGCCGGTGCAGCCCTGAGAACCGCTGTCAAAGGCGGTCCCTCACCTCGGTGCCATCTTGAACCTCACCGGGCTCTGCAAGTGCGGGACCAGGAGCCAGAACCCGCACTCGGGAGTCCTTTGTTGGAATCACTTACGCCTGGTTTGAGTGCCACCTGCGACCGGGCGCTCTTCCAGGGTCTCAGGGGTGGTGGCAAGAAGTTCAACAAGGCCTCTGCCCTCACGGAGCTGGCACTCTCAGGGGCAAGGTGCACACTTATTAAACAAGAACACATCAGGTCATAAGAACTGTAAAAACCAAGGCATCGGCATAGAGAGTGACAGGCGACCAGGAAAAGTCTCTCTGAGCCGGAACCTGAAAGATGAGAGGGACCTATTGTGGGAAGCGCTGAGGAAGCAGTGCTGACAGGGGGAACCCTCGCATGCAAGTCCTCAGGCAGAAAGCAGCTTGCTGTGACTAAGGGCAGGAAGCAGCTGGTGGCAGCTGGGGCAAAGTGAGACAAGAGGGGGTGGTAGGAAGGGGGGCAGAGGGCACGTCACAAGGGTCTAATGAGGATAAAGAACTTGGGTTTCATTCCAGGTGCGATGCGCCATTGATTGGCTACAGGGAGGGAAATGTGGGGTCTGGCTTACCTTACGACATGAGAAGGAAGACGGGCTGCTGAGTAGAGAACGGATTTGTGGGAATCCAATGTGGAAGCAGAGAGACCAATCAGGAGGGTTGGCAGCCGTGCAGGTGAGAGATGAGGGCGGCTTGGACCAGGACAGAGCGGATGGAGATGGAGTCTCCAGAACTATCCAATGGAGTAAGGTGGAGAGGAATTGAAGACACGAATCAAGGACAACTCTGGGAATTTTGATCAAGCAATCAGTGGCTGATGTGCAGCGAGGGGAAAGGAGACTGGAGAGGGGAAGCCAAGGGTTCTGTTTGGAATGCATCAAGTTTGCGATGCCCAGTGGGGATCTACTCACTGTCTAGTCAGCAGCTGGACTGGAGTCCAGAGCGCAGAACTAAGGTCAGGCCATGGCAGCCATAGCACTGAGATGCATAACCAAGAGATGGCTACAAACCCCCTTTCTCCTTAATCCCAAGTCTCCTTCCAACTGCTAATGGTCTCTATATATGTATATGCATATGCATTATATATATATATATATGTATATATATATATAATATATGTGTGTGTGTGTGTGTGTGTGTATATATATATTTTTAATTTTTTTTTTTACAGAGGAAGGGAGAGGGATAGAGAGAAATATAGTTCAGCTGTCTCCTACACACCCCCTACTAGGGATGTGCCCGCAACCAAGGTACATGCCCTTGACCAGAATCGAACCTGGGACCCTTGAATCCGCAGGCCGACGCTCTATCCACTGAGCCAAACCAGTCAGGGCTATTTCCCCTTCTTATCCAGAGCAATCTAGGCTCACTTTTACTTCACTTCACAAACTGCCACAGTATGGTTTTCACCCCAAGAATTTATTAAAAATCCTCTAGCAAAGTCCACAGTAAGCAGAAATTTGCCCCCATGACTTTCACCCTCTGGTATTTATTTACTCCCATAATTATGTTACATTACATGGCAGAAAGGACTTTGCAGATGTAATTATAGTTATTAATCAGTTGATCTTAAGCTAGGTGATTACCAAGGGGGGCCAGTGTAGTCACAGGAGCCCTTAAAAACAGAGAGGAAGTCAGAAGAGAAAGTCAGAGAGACTCAGAGCATGAGAAAGAGACAGCTGCCATTGCTGGCCTGAAGATGGAGGGAGCCAGGGGAAAGCATGAGAAGAAAATGAACTTGGCAGTGACAGTGCGTGTGGAAGAGGAGCCGGGGCTGTAGCTGAGAACCACAGCTTCAGCTGAGAACCGCAGTTTCGCCGGATAGGATGCCGAGCAGGGAACCCCGTGACACCGCCTGGACTTCGGACCCACAGAATCTCCGAGGCAGTAACTTTGCGGTTTTAAGCTGCTAAGTGTACCCCATTTTCTACAGCAGCAGCAGCAAAGAGCTAATCCTTGCCCTGGCTGATGTGGCTCAGTCGGCTGGGCATCATTCCATGCAGAGAAGGGTTGCAGGTTTGATTCCTGATCAGGGCACATGCCTGGGTGCCTGCTTGATCCTAGGTGCGGGGCGGGGGGGGGGGGCGCATTGCAGGAGGCAGCCGATCAATATTTTGCTCACATCAGTGTTTCTTTCTCTCCCTTCCTCTCTCTCCCTCTCTCTCTCTAAAAGAAATCTTTTAAAAATCTTTTTTAAATGCTTGGCCGGCGTGGCTCAGTGATTGAGTATTGGTTTATGAACCAGGAGGTCATGGGTTCAATGCAAGGTTGTGGGCTGGATCCCCAGTGTGGGGCGTGCAGGAGGCAGCCGATCAGTGATTCTCTTCCATCATTGGGGTTTCTCTCTCTCTCTCTCTTTTCCTCTCTCAAGTCAATAAAAATATATTTTAAAATCTTAAGAAAACACACACCAGTGTAAGCCTACAAGATGTAAGTCAGGCCTGGAGCCCTGGAGTGCCCTTCGATCAGCAGAGCAGGGAGCGGAAGGTGACGTAGCCCTGAGTACGGGGAAGGTGCTCTCCAGAGACAGAGAAGCATGTTGTCATGGAACAAGATGAAAGCGACTTTCAAGAAGGAGGAAGCGATCTGCCCCACCATCAACCACGGAGAGGTCAGTTAAGATAAAGCTGAGGAGTCTCTGCTGGGGAACAGGAGGTCACTGGGGAGTGGGAACGCCCTGTTGGGGGTGGGAGCCGCATGGTGGTGGTTGGAGACGTGAGAAAAAGGTGAAACCAGCCAGTGGCTTCGTCAAAATCCTGGATTCATCCTGATTCAGCTCTTTGGTTTACATTGCAACAGACTCATAGATATGTATTTTATTTCTTTTTTAAAAAATATATTTTATTGATTTTTTACAGAGAGGAAGGGAAAGGGATAGAAAGTCAGAAACATCGATGAGAGAGAGACATCGATCAGCCGCCTCCTGCACGCCCCACAGTGGAGATGTGCCCGCAAGCAAGGTACATGCCCCCGACCGGAATCAAACCCGGGACCTTTCAGTCCGCAAGTCGACGCTCTATCCACTGAACCAAACCGGTCTCGGCTGTATTTTATTTCTATTCCTGGTTTGGGAGATTTTTTCTAATAATAGCAAAGGTGTTCTCCTAGAGGAGAGTAGCCGCCACAGAAGGTGTTTTGGGAAGGATCACATGGGAAATGGGACTTTCTCTCTCTCTCTTTTTTTTAAATATATTTTATTGATTTTTTTACAGAGGGGAAGGGAGAGGGATAGAGAGCTAAAAACATCGATGAGAGAGAGACATCAATCAGCCGCCTCCTACACGCCCCCTACCAGGGATGTGCCCACAACCAAGATACATGCTCCTGACCAGAATCAAACCTGGGACCCTTCAGTCCGCAGGCCGACACTCTATCCACTGAGCCAAACCGGCTTCGGGGACTTTCTCAACATGAACCATGTTTGCTCTTCTGGAGACACCGTGGAGAGAAAGAAAACAGGCCTAGAAGAGGAGGAAATGTTTACCCAGCACAACCTCACGCCACACGGCTCATCACTTGCATTCCTCAGGGAGTTCATTCCGAGAAAAAAAGAAAAGACACGTTCCCACGAAAACCTGGCACGAACGGTCAGGGCAGCATTATCCGTCAGAGCCGGAAAGTGAAGACAACTCAAAGGTCCATTCGTTGATGAACAAACAAAATGTGTTCTGCCCATACCACGGCCCGTATCCCCTACGTGAAGCATTGAGAAGCAAATCCCTGGGGACAGAGCAGACTGTGGTTGTGGGGGGCTGGGTGGATGGGGGAATGGAGGATCCGTTGCCTCATAATCTGCATGGGATGTCCTGTGGGGGTGAGGGAAAGGGTGAAAGATTACACTGACAGTGGCGCTGTGAATACACCGAGACTCACAGAATTGCACACTTTTTTAAAAATATATTTTTATTGATTTTTTACAGAGAGGAAGGGAGAGAGAGAGACAGTCAGAAACATCGATGAGAAAGAGACATCGATCAGCTGCCTCCTGCACACCCCACTGTGGAGATGTGCCTACAAGCAAGGTACATGCCCCCGACCGGAATCGAACCCGGGACCTTTCAGTCCGTAGGCCGACGCGCTATCCACTGAACCACACCGGTCTCGGCCAGAATTGCACACTTCAAAGCGGTGAGTTCTAGGGCGTGGCCACGGTCTCTCCATGAACGAGGCGGCGCTCCCCTGTTAGAGGAGCCAGCGTCATAGGGGGCTCCCGCTTGAGGACGGAGCGGAGCGTGGGCGTGGATCCGCCTACAGGGGGGTCCGCAGGCAGCGATTAACCCCCTGGGACGGGAGTGAAGGAGATCCCCATGGGAACCCCTGATTGCGGTCTGAGGTTGGCCTGGGGCTAATTCCTCCAGATCCGTCCAGTGGGGACGGCAAGGAGCGTCTTTCTCCGAGGAGAACCCGCAGCGCCAGCCAGCGGAGCGCGGGGCCGGGGCTGGGGCCTCTGCGGCCGGGACCCGCGGCGGCGGCGGCGTTGGCGGCGGCTGCACGGGTTTCCTGGTTTCCCGCCCCGGCAGCCCCGGCGAGTCGGGGAGGGAAACCCCAGGTCGCCAGGGGCTGAGTCGGGGTCTCCCGGGGCGAGGCCCGGGGTCCCAGAGCGCCTGCGCCGCCACGGCCGCCCGCCGCCTGGAGCACGTGCGCGTCCCGGCGGTTGCTTAGCAACCGGCAGGGCGCGGGGTGCGCGCGGCCATGGAGGAGCGGAGCGAGACCCTGGAGGAGCGGAGCGAGACCGTGAGCTCCGCGGTGCAGGAGCACCTGCGCAAGCTGTGTCTGCGGGAGTTCCCGTGCGGCGCGGGCAGCTGGGTGCGGCGGCGGCGTCAGGACCCCGGGAGGGAGAGCCCGGCCGGGAGGCAGCGGGGCTGGGCGTCGAGGGCGCTGCCTGCCCGGGTGGGCACGGCGCTGAGGAGGGGGCGGGGGGGCCCTGACGGAGGCCCCGGGGAGCCGGCCCGGGGGAAGCGCAGGGGCCCCCGAGCTGAGCGCGTCAGGCCGCTCCCTCCTCTAAGGACCCCGCGCTGCTTCTGGGGCAGAGCCGGTCCGTCCCGAGAGCCAGAGCCGCGCCAGCGGTGGGGGCCCCGCTGTGAGCAGAGGCGCCACGTGGCGGGGGGACCCGGCGGGGCGGCCGCGGTGGGGAGCGCCCAGGGGCGTCGGTCCCCCCGCAAACATGGAGCACCTCCTGTGTGCCTGGCCGGGCGCTGGCTGAGCGTTAGGGTTTCCTAGCGTCTCCTGGGGGGGGCGGGGGGGAGTGGAGAAGGTTCTCCTGGCGTCGGAAGGTCCTGACTTGACCCTCAGCCTGGCCGCCTGGCCTCCCGCCACTGGTCATCCCTCCTCCGGACAGACAGACAGACTGAGTCCCTTAAACGTGTCCTCTCTTCCCCCGCATCTCCCAGGTTCCCGCTCCAGGGCAGCTCCTCCAGGCGGGATGGGGCTCTTCATTACTATTGTAGGTTCCCTCGTGTGTCCCGTGGCTGATAATCGTAGTCTGAGCTTCTAGCCTCTTCTCCCCTGAGGGTCGCTCTGTTTCACCATCGGTTCACTTCCGCGCGGCTCGGACCCCGAGAGGCCCGGCTGGTGACCGGGAAACTCTCCCCCCAACCCTCCCCACCGCTCAGAACAAGTCTCGATTCCTCCCTCGAACTCTGCGGGCCTGGCGGGAGCTGGTCCCCAGGGAGGAGGAGGCCGGGGGCCCCTCGGAGGAGACGGTGGAGGACCTGCTGGACCTGGTCTGCAGCCCGCAGTCGCCCTGGGCTCTGCTGGAGGACTCCAGCGCCGAGGACCGCTACCTGAGGCAGCTGGCCATCCGGAACCCGCAGATGCTCAACGAGGACTTCCTGTACTCCTACTTCAGGTCCCTCAAGGTGGTGGACAAGCAGGTGAGGCTGGCGGCTGGCACCTGCACACCGACCTGCGGAGGGGACCGGGGACGATAGGACAGTGATGAGACCCGGTGTGGAGGGGGAGGGGGAGAAGATAGCTCTGCCCTTCTTCTAATTAACCGCACTTAACCTCACGGCCGAGCCAGCCGCTCCCCTGTTCTGTGTCACATGCCTCCTTCCTCCACCCCCGCTGCAGCCGCTGCGGGTTCTAGCTGATTTCGGAGCACCTGCCGCCCGCCCTTCTGGGTCCCGGTGGAAACCTTCCAAGTGTTTACACTGGCGTTACTTCACTGCAGCTGTGGGGCCCGGGTCAGGGGAGGGGCACAGCACATACTCCAGCAATTCCTGTCTCCAAAGAGCCTTCTCTGCTTCTCTCCATGACGGAGCCCAAAGCTTGCAGGGCGGGCAGCACAGCCGGGCTCCCGGTTTGTCCTCCTTCCCCAGAGACACTGAGCGACGCAGTGCCTGGGGGATGAGGAGGGCGACAGCCTAAGCAGGACTGGCCCGTGTTAGCGCAGGGACGCTCACGTCCCGGGTGCCCCTCGCTCCTAGGTGAGCCGGCCTGGCCAGTCACCCAGAGAAGAGGCCCAGCCAGGAAGGTCCCTGGTGTCCGAGGCCGCGGGGGGCTGAGGGCGAGGGCAGGCGCGGCCGCTCTGGCCCTGCTGTGGGAAATCGGTGGTGGCTACAGACCTTCGGGTTCACCGTGGCTCCGGGGTGCACAGCAAGCCTGGGCTTCCTGCCCTCAGAGCTCACCGTCCAAACGGGGGACACGGGACACTGAGCTGGACACTGAGGCACCCACAGTCAGAGGAGGGGTGAGGGTGGGAGAGGTGAGAGGTCCCCGCAACGCCTGACACGCCTGCATCCTGGCAGACGAGGCGGGAGAGATCCCAGGAGCAGAAGGGGGGGTGCTGGGAGGGGACCGTGCAGCTGGTGAAGAGGTGCCGTCCGCACAGCCACAGGTTCTGCTCCGGCTGAGCTCTCAGCTGCCTTCCCTTCCTCCCCAGGTGAGCCTGGTGGATAAAGACCTCCTGAAATTCCCAAAGCTTGAGGAGTTGGTACTGAGCGCCAATCAAATCAAGGAGATCGATGCCTTCAATCTGCCACCCACTCTCAAGGTAAAGGGCCTGGGCTCCATTTCAAGACAGCCCTGCCCTCCCTCCCCCTCCCCCTGCCCTGCCCCTGCCCTGTCCCTGCACCTGCCCTGTCTCTGTCCCTGCTCCTCCCCTTCCCCCCTACCCCTGCCCTGCACCTGCCCCTGCCCTGCCCCATGCACAAAAGTCTTGGCACTGTGGCTGTGAAGCCCCAGGCTTTTCAGAGGCGGCCCAGATTCCTCAAACGATGTGATTCCCATGGACCCAGCAATTCCCTTCCTAGGTGTGGGCTGAAAGATGTGCAGGCAGCGACTCATGATGGTGATGATAATTCTCCTTCCTTCTTCCTTCTTCCTCCTTCCACCTTCTACCTTCTCCTTCTTCCTCCTTCCACCTTCTCCTTCTTCCTTCTTCCTCCTTCCTTCTTCCTCCTCCTTCCTCTTTTTTTTTTCTTTTTGTCAATCCTCACCCCAAGATATTTTTCCATTGATATTTAGAGAGAGAGAGGAAGAGACAGAGAGAAACTTCGATTGGTTGCCTCCTATAGGTACCCAACCAGGGCTGGGGAACCTGCAACCAAGGTACATGCCCTTGACTAGAATACAAACTGGAACCCTTCAGGCAGAGGGCCAGCACTCTGTCCACTGAGCCAAACCGGCTAGGGCTCAGAGTCTCGTTCACCAGTGTTCTTAGCAGCAGCATCCATGGGAGCCAGAGGGTGGAGACACCCCGGGATTGTCCGGGGCGGGTGGCGAACAGTGAGCCTCGCCGCCGCTGGAGTGTTCCTCGGCCATAAAACCGAGTGGCCCAGGCCCACTGCGGAGGAAAGGAAACGTTGTGCTGAGTGACAGAGGCTAGACACAAAGCCACACGTTAGAGGACTCTACCTCCATGAGGTAGAAGAGACGAATCCATAGACAGACAGTACATGAGAGGTTGGTTACCAGGGGCGGGGGTGGGGGGAGGTGCCCAAGGTGCGGAGCTGTGGCTTAATGGGTACAGAGTTTCTGTGTGGGGTGATGAAAACATTTGGAAATAGATAGTAATGATAGTAATGATGGCTGTACAACAATGTGAAGGTACTTAATACCACTGAATTTCATGGTTAACATGGCAAATTACATTAAATATATTTTACCACAATAAAAAATAGTTTACAAAGAAAGGGAGGCCAGGCTTTACCGTGAGTCTTAAGCTCAGCACATCAAAATGGTCTCAATTTAATCTTATTTTAATTTAAATTTTACTTTTCAATTACAGTGTACCTTCAGTATTTTATATTAGTTTCAGGTGTACAACATAGTGGTTATTCAGTCATATACTTTACAAAGTGGTCCCCCTGGCAGCATACTTAGTTATTACAATATTATTAACTATATTCCTTATGCAGTGACTATTTTGTTACTACCAATTTGTATTTCTTAATTCCTTCAAAAATCATCTCAATTTTTTAAAAACATTATTTTAAATATGTTTTTGCTGATTTCAGAGAGAGGAAGGGAGGAGAGAGAGAAAGAGAGAGAGAGAGAGAAACATCAATGATGAGATAGAATCATTGATCAACTGCCTCCTGAATGCCCCCTACTGGGGATCAAGCCACAACCCAGGCATATGCCCTAACTGGGAATCG
The DNA here is from genome assembly GCA_004026805.1 of Lasiurus borealis. Taxonomy (NCBI): domain Eukaryota; kingdom Metazoa; phylum Chordata; class Mammalia; order Chiroptera; family Vespertilionidae; genus Lasiurus; species Lasiurus borealis. The sequence goes on along the minus strand of PVJN01005057.1, from coordinate 11,099 downwards.
AACCTGTGGCCTCTTGGTGTATGGCATGACACTCAACCAACTGAGCCACACTGGCTGGGCAAAAATGGTCTCAATTTTAAATCAAAAGGGACAGAACTATAGCTCAGGGCCATGAGCAAGAAAACACCAGGCGAGACCTTGGAGGCAAAATACCAGAACTCACTACTGTTTTCCATCTGGCTTTCCCAGATGATGCTGAGCCGGTTGTGCTCAAAATCCAATAAAGAGACTGGGTCCTGGCCGGGGAGCTTAGCTGGTTAGAGTGTCATCCTGATACACCAAGGTTGTGGGTTCGATCCCAGGGCACATACATACAAGAAGCAACCAATGCATGCATCAATAAGTGGAACAATAAATTGATGCTTCTCTCTCTCCCCCTTCCTCTCTCTAAATCAATCAATAATTTATTTTTTATCCTCATATGAGGATATTTTTCCATTACCTTTTTAGAGAGAGAAACATCCATGTGGGAGAGAGACATTGATTGGCTGCCTCCTGCACAAGCCCTGACCAGGGCCTGGGCTGGAAAGGACCCTGCAACCAAGGTATATGCCCTTGATGGGAATCAAACCTGGGACCCTTTGGTCCACAGGCCAATGCTCTACCCACTGAGCCAAACTGGCAAGGGCCAATAATTTTTTTTTACTTTAATAGATTTTTATTGTTCAGATTATTACAATTGTTCTTTTTTTCCTCCCTTAGCTCCACCTGGTTCCCACCCCACCCTCTACCCTTACTTCCCTACCACTGTCCTCATCCATAAGTGTATAATTTTTGTCCAGTCTTCTTCCTGCATTCCCCACAGTCCTTTCCCCCTGAGAATTGTCAGTCCACTCCCTTTCTGTGCCCCTGATTCTATTATATTCACCAGTTTATTCTGTTCATCAGATTTTTTATTCACTTGATTTTTAGATTCACTTGTTGCTATGTATTTGTTCTTAATTTTTATCTTTACCTTTTTCTTCTTCCTCTTCTTAAAGAGGACCTTTCAGCATTTCATATAATACTGGTTTGGCAGTGATGAACTCCTTTAGCTTTTTCTTATCTGTGAAGCTCTTTATCTGACCTTCAATTCTGAATGATAGCTTTGCTGGGTAATCTTGGTTGTAGGTTCTTGCTATTTATCACTTTGAATATTTCTTGCCACTCTCGTCTGGCATGCATAGTTTCTGTTGAGAAATCAGCTGACAATCATATGGGTGCTCCCTTGTAGGTAATTAACTGTTTTTCTCTTGCTGCTTTTAATGTTCTCTCTTTGTCTTTTGCTCTTGGTATTTTAATTGTGATGTGTCTTGGTGTGGTCCTCTTTGGATTCCTTTTGTTTGGAGTTCTATGCGCTTCCTGGACTTATAAGTCTATTTCTTTCACCAGTTGGGGGAAGTTTTCAGTCATTATTTCTTCAAACAGGTTATCAGTATCTTGCTCTCTCTCTCTTCTTCTGGCACCCCATAATTCTGATGTTGGTATGCATGAAGTTGTCCCAGAGGCTCCTTACACTATCTTCACATTTTTGGATTCTTTTTTCTTTTTGCTTTTCCAGTTGAGTGTTTTTGCTTCTTTGTATTTCAAATCTTTGACTTGATTCTTGCGTTACTCTAGTCTGCTGTTGGGTCTCTGTATAATATTTTTTATTTCAGTCAGTGTATGTGTAATTTCTAGTTTGTCCTTTTTCATCTCCTCTTGGGTATCACTAAATTTATTGGCCTTTTCTAGGAAACCTTATAACCGTGGTTTTGAACTCTATATCCAGTCGTTTTCCTCCATTTCTTTCATTTGTGATCTGTTTCATTGTCTCTGCATTTTCGCTGCTTCTCTGAGTTGGTAGAGTAGCTTTGTGTGCTAGGTGTCCTATATGACCCAATGGCTCAGCCTCCCCAGTTACAGGGCAGAAGGGTTGGGGTGGACGGTAGACTCTCTTGGTGCACCCCTTTGTGAACTGTGTGCACAGCATTAATGTAATTAAGTCTAGATTATTTTTGGTATCACTGGGAGGAATTGACCTCCAGGCCAATTGGCTGTGAGGATTAGCTGTGTCTATGCTGGGAGACCCCTTCTCTGCTGGAGACCCCTTATCAGACAAGACTTTGCAAAATTACAAAAGCCTCTGCGCTCAGCTTGGATGGGGCAGAGTCTCAGGGCAGAGCAGACAGCTTTGGTTTCCCATCAGCCCTGTAAAGCCAATAATTTTTAAAAGATAAAAAGAGTCATGGGCTGGTGGAAGGAAAGGAGATTTATTTAAGAACTAGCAGCCTGAGAAGATGAGGGACTCTCATCACAAAGCCCATTTCAAGATCTCGGTGCAGCAGGGTTTTTATAAGGAGAGACGGAACACAGAACAGAGAGATCAAGGGAGGGGATGGAGAAAGTTCTCTCTGCGCAGGTCCATTCTGATAGGATCTCCACACTGAAGGGGTGGTCTGATGTGCGTCATCCTGGCGCTCAGGTGGGGAAGGTCAGCAAATCTCCCCGAGCTGGAATGCCTGAAGGTCAGAGTCTGCTTCTTTTGAAGTTAGTTCCTAGAATCCTTATACAAAAACGCTGTTATCTGTGAGATCCATATTAGTCAGAGACAGCACTTTGGAAACAATGTCAAAAGAATGGGGGGAGAAGATTAGCACAGAGATACATGGCCAAATGCTGTGCATGTCCCCTCCCACGCTCTCCAATATCACCTCCCTTCCACATGTTAAAGTTTCCTTCACAAAGAAAAGAAACTTCCGCATGCCTGCTGCGGAAAATCTCCTTCCTGGGCTTTCAGAGCAGGGCAGGTGGACAGGGTGATGTGGCATGATGGGTTGGTGCTTCCTCTGCGGGGTTCCGGGGACTGGAAGGACGGGGTGAAGGGGTGGTGCTCAGGGCAGAAGGGTTGGGATGGACAGTGGTGCTCGGGGCGGAAGGACGGGGTGAAGGGGTGGTGCTCAGGGCAGAAGGGTTGGGATGGACAGTGGTGCTCGGGGCGGAAGGATGGGGTGGACGGGTGGTTCGGGGCGGAAGGATGGGGTGGACGGTGGTGCTCGGGGCAGAAGGACGGGGTGGACGGCGGTGCTCGGGGCGGAAGGATGGGGTGGAGGGTGGTGCTCGGGGCGGAAGGACGGGGTGGACGGCGGTGCTGGGCTCACAGGTGCCTTTTCTCCCTGCAGGTCCTGGAGCTCTATGGCAACAACATCACCAGCATGAAGTGTCTGTGCGCTCGCCCCCCACCGGGCCTCCAGCACTTGGGCTTGGGCCACAACAAGCTTCTGGGCCCCTTGCAAAGCATGTACATCACCTCCGAGCACTGGTAACTCGGGAGCCCAGGCCGGAAGCAGAAAGGGGGTTAGAGTTGGACGCTGACAGGGACCACCTTTCCTGTTTTCTGTAGTAACTCCTGGTTGGCTGTGGCCCCAGATAAAAACTTCTTTCTGATTCCATTTAAAACACCCACCAGAACAGCTCACAGGAAGCCAGGAGAGGACTGAGAGGTGTGGGAGGCGGTCAGGCCTCGGCTTGGGTGGCTGGCTCCCGAGACCGGGCCCTATGGCGTTTGGGCCGGACGATTCTTCCTGTGGGGCCTCCTGGGCTCTGCAGCCAGCTGAGCAGCACCCCTGGCCTCTACCCAGTGGATACCGGTAGCAGCCGCCCCACACCAGTGTGACAGCCGGCACGGCCAGAGAGGGCCAACGGTCAGCTGAGAACCCTTGGTTTGACTTTGTGTCCTTGGTGGGTGAAGAGTGGGAAACGGAAAACCTTGCACCCACCGACGATGAGGTCAGAGGCCACGATTCTGATCGTTTCTTGCGCCGGCCGCAGACGTGGGACTTGGGCTTTAGATCGGTACCACGAACAGAGTGCCAAGTGTTCCCACCTGTTATGTGGAAAATCAGACTGGTCATAGCCTGGGTCACCTGCTTATTGCTGAGTGCAGATTTCAGAAAAACGTATCAGCCTCCCTCTCTCACTGCTATGAAATGAAAGGGAAGGTGTGACTCGACCTGCTGACTCGCTGGTTCCGCTGAAAAGGCTGTCGGGTGAAGTCAGCGTGTTTCCCACCGGGGCGGACCGGCCATAAAAGGAGGGAGGAGGCCGATGATGGGGGGAGGGGCTGAGGAGGTGTCTCCCTGTGTTCAGCTCCCCTCCGTTCTCGGAGCTGAAATCAGTTTGCTTTCTAGTCTGCCTGGCGGTGAGGAAACCACCGGGCCGGGCCCGGCCCCCGCCCTCGCCCACGGGCTCTTCTGTACCCACACCCCCCCCCCCCAGAGGCGAACCACAGGGCTTCCTGTGATTAGTTGCCAGTCTGGCTTTGGAGAGCGGCCTCCAGCTTCCAGGCCCCTCCAGTCTCCCCCAGCGTCCCCTCCCCAGATCCCCATGTGACCTGACCTCCTTCCCCCACCAGAGTGGCTTTCCTTCGACTTCCCCGACAGCTGGTCAGTCTTTGTCAAGAACCTTCTAGGTGCCGTGGATAGAGTGTCAGGCCTTGGGTTCGATTCCGGTCAAGGGCGTGGACCTCGGCTGCAGGCTCAATCCCCAGCCCTGGTCGGGGCCCATGCAAAAGGCCACCAATCCATGTGTCTCTCTCACATGGATGTTTCTGTCTCCCCCCCCCCCCCTCCCTTCCATTCTCTCTAAAAATCAATGGAAAAATACCCTCGAATGAGGATTAACAAAAAGAGAGAGACCCTTCTAGATGCACAACACCATATGGTTCCACGGGAGATACCGAGATGATTAACCAAAAGAGGATGTGTGTCCATAGGAGTCAGGCAGAGGCAGGAGGTGACTCGGCCCATCTCTGGCCTGTGAGGATGGCAGGACCAGGAGAGAGGGATGCAGAGCCAGGAGGGCTTCGTGTGTGTGTGTGTGTGTGTGTGTGTGTGTGTGTGTGTGTGTGTGTGTGTGTTGGGGGGAGAAGGGGTCCGCTGACTTGGGTCGAGGCTGCCCAAGGCACGCCAGTCTGACAGGCAGGTTCGGGCCTCCTGACCGTCCTGGGCGTGGGGTGCTGAGGGAGGCTGGACGCAGGCCTGTCCCCACCCCTCCGCTCACCTTCCAGGCCCAACCTGGTGTCTCTGGACCTGGGCTTCAACGACCTGACGGACCTGCAGGGCATGGTGGCCAGCCTGAGCACGCTGCAGCGCCTGCGGCTGCTGGTCCTGCAGGGCAACCCGCTGGCCCTGGTGCCCTACTACCGCGGCTTCACCATCGACAGCCTGGCCCGGCTCTGCGTGCTGGACGACATCACCGTGTCTTCCAGCGAGAAGCACCAGTTCCAGGGGCTCCGCTTCAAAGGGGGTGAGGGGGCGGCCCACCGGCCCTCCGGGTGTCAGCCCCCAAGCTCCGGGGGACCCAGACGCTGGCTGGTGCAGCTCACCTTCGCCAGGCGTCTCTCCCAGATTTGGTCCCGTGACTGGGACTTGGGGACAGCGGGAGGGAGGCTGGGGCCTCCTGGGTCCCTCCACCCCCCACTTCCTAGGCAAACGGCGGCTTCTCTTCCCTGGTGGCTTGAGATCACCCCCTGGTGGCCCTCGCCACAGCTGCACCGGAGCCTCCTCAAGGTCAAGGTGACACTGATGGCCAGAGGGCACCTCCTGTCCCGCCTCGCCTTCCCGCCTGCCGCTCCTGCCTGCGGGCCGGCGGCCGCGGGGGCCTCGGGGGTCCCGCCAGGAGACGTGCCCAGCGCTTGGCAGAGCAGGACCCCCCCCCCCAGCCTCAGCCCCCCACCTGCCCGCTCCACCGCCGCGCCCCTCACGCCGGCTCGTTCCCCGCAGACTTCCTGGCTCGCGAGGCGCAGTTCGTGGTGACGATTGGGAACATCCGAGGGGTCCTGGACTCGTCCGTCTTGGACCCGGAGCCGGGGCCCCAGGGACCCTTCATCTCCTACAGCTACTATGTGACCTACGACTTCGTGGAGGACGAGGAGGGCGAAGGGAGCGAATACGGAGGGGTGCTGGCCGAGGTGCGCCTGGGCTGGTCCTGAGAACGGCGGCGGGGGGCGGGGGGCACCCCGATCTCTCCTCCAGGCGACGCGGCGAGGGGCTGCGGTTCCCGGGCGTCCGCACTGCGCCCCCCTCAGCGCATCTCCCCGCAGATCGTCAAGCCCACGCCCAGCGAGGAGGAGGTCCCCGAGGAGGTGCCCGCCACCCCCAGCGCCGGCGAGGAGGCCGAGGAGGAGGAGTCGGTGCCCTCGTCCGCCTCGCAGTCGGCGGAGCTGGAGTCCGGCGTGTCGGCGGGGACGCCCTCGCTGCCCCGGTCCTTGGGCTCCGCCGAGGAGCTGGCGCAGCTGCGGCCGCGGATGGACCTGCGCCTCTGCCCGTCCCCGGGGTACGGCCGCGCCGCCGGGCCCCGCACCCCGCTCCCCGCCCCGAGGGGCAGCCGGGGTCTCGGGCCGGGCACCCCCAGGGGCAGGGAGCGCGGCCAGGGAGCGCCTCCCCCGCCGGAGCCAGTCCGCGCCCGGACGCATTTCCTCGCGGCCCCGCTGGTTCCGGGCGGACCCTTCCCGTTAGCGCGGCAGCTGGACGGGAACCGGCCCGCCTCTGCCGCCGCCGGGGTGGGACTCCCCGCGCCGCCCGGGGCTGCGGGCGCAGCGTGTCTTGGCGGCCAAAGGGCCTCTCCGAGGAGGGAGAATCTCAGGACGCGGAGTCGGTTCTCACTCAGTTCTCGGCCTTTATGTAACTGAAGGGCCACGCGGGCGTGTTGATAACGGGGGCCGGAGGGGGGGCGCAGGGGGAGAGGCCTCGTGTCCCCGCCGGTGAGTTGGTCCCACCGACTCCGCGGTCCCGGTTTTAATTTTCGGGAAGATTAGTAAAAACAAGTAGGAGTCACACACAACTCCACACCTAAGTCGTCACCTGAGCCACGGGAGCGCCCTGAGCGGGCTGCCCGGGACGCTGGCCCTTGGGGGGTGGGGGGAGATGATGGAGCCGGCGCCCACATGCTGGGCGTAGCGGCCCCCGGGGAAGTAGGGGCGGAAGTGCCGCTGCCCCGAGGGCAGCCCGGAGCAAGGGTGAGGCGGGCCTGGAAAGGCTGACGGAAAGGAAGCTGCTTCGGGAAGGGACTTGGGACAAGTTTCAGCAAAGGGAGCCCCCGCGGACGCGCTGCTGAGCGGCTGCTGCTTCAGAGGGTGGGGAGCCTGTCCTTGACGGCTTCATGTGCTTCGTGTGCAGAGCTCCGCACGGAGGTGTTTGGGGCGAGCACTCTCCGCACGGAGGTGTTTGGGGCGGGCACTCTCCACACGGAGGTGTTTGGGGCGGGCACTCTCCGCACGGAGGTGTTTGGGGCGGGCACTCTCCGCACGGAGGTGTTTGGGGCGGGCACTTTAAGTTCCAGCGTGAGGAAGTCTGTTTCGCCTGCGAGTTCGGTTGGCATTCTTTGTCAGTCTGTCTGTCGGTAGCACTCGTTTTTAAGACCACTTATTGCCACGTGTCCTCCATTTGTCCATTACCTCGCACGTTTGCAAGCTCTGGGCTGAACTGCTTTATTGGACTTCCACTGTATTTCGGTCCATAACTTTATCTTTTATATTTATGTGTGTGTGTGTGTTGTTGTTGATTTCAGAGAGAGGAAGGGAGAGAGAAACATCAGCGATGAGAGAGAACCATTGATCGGCTGCCTCCTGCTCGCCCCACACTGCCTGGCGCCCAGGCATGGGGCCTGACTGGGAATCGAACCGTGACCTCCTGGTTCATAGGCTGATGCTCAGCCACTGAGCCACGCCTGCCGGGGCTTTGCTGAAGGTTTTAAAGGTTCTGACTGGTTCCCAGTCGCCTTCCAGCCACTGCTGAGTGCACAAAGCCCCCCGCAGAGTGCTGCCCCCTTCCTCACTGTGGTGTGCCTTCCCGCCTCTCGGCCCCCCACCCGCCGGTGGGTCAGCCCGCCCCATACCATCTCCTTGCGGCGCCCGGCAGTCTGGTCCCCGGCTGCTGGTGACGCTGCACCCCCTCCCCAGGACAGTCCTCTTCAGCACCGTCCGCAAGCCCTGGGCCGACGTCATCCCCTGCAGCTATGAGATGCAGCACACGCTCAAGGACCTGGTGCCGCTCAAGGCCTTCCTGCTGGCGGGGACGACCGTGACCATCGTGGAGGAGAAGGTGGTGCCCCCGGAGGACCGGCGCCCCTCCCTGTGCATCTCCCCTCCGGGTGTCTGCGCCCAGCTCCCCTGCTGGCGCGGTCCCGGGCCCTTTCCAGAGAGACTGGCCGCCCCAGCTTGGCCCGTGTTCACGCAAGGCCGCCTTGCTGTCCCCTAGATCCTCTCCTGGCCCGTGGTGCCGCCGCCCGTGGAGATTCCCGTGCCTGCCAAGGGGAAGGGGGAGAAAGAGAAGGAGAAAGAGAAGGAGAAAGAGAAGAAGAAAGAGAAAGAAGAGAAGGAGAAGAAGGAGAGAGAGAAGAAAGAGAAGGCCGCCAAAGGGGAGAAAGAGAAGAAGGTACCGCTGGCCCCGGGCAGTGGCCGTGGGCACCGGGCACGTCCTTGCCAGGCCCTGTCACCCGCCCAGCCTCTCCTCCCAGGAACAGAAGGGGCCCAAGAAGAAGAGGGGTCCTTCCAAGGAGCTTCGCCAGGACCCCCCCATCCTGCGGGTGCTGGGCAGCGGCTTGGTGGTCCTGGAGCCCCTGCTGGCGGGGGAGCCACTGGTGTCCACCGTGTGCAAGTTTGGGGTCATCCGCACCTTGGAATCCGACAGGCTGACATTTCTCAGGGTACCGTAGGCCCCTGCCACCCCCTCCCCACAGAAACGGTGCTGGGCCAGCAAGGGCCGGGGGGCCAGGCCGTGGGAGGGTTGAGGTGGCAGGCTGGAGGAGTCCCCAACCCCCTCAAGGAGCCCCAGAGGGCATAGGTGGCCAGTGAAGTCGGGCAGGGGACCCTTCTCAGTTGCCAGGAGCAAGGCAGGGGGGCAGGCAGGGCCCCCTCCTCCCTCGGAGACCCTGCCCGGCCTCCGGGACCAGAGAGGCCCGGCCCGGGGAGCCGCCCACAACAGGCGCTGGAATCTGCACCCACCCCTTGCCCAGCACCCCCGCTCTGAGAGCGTCTAATTTGGTGGTGGTTCTCTCAGGATTCAAAGAATAAGAAAGTTAAGAAAGGTAAGAGCCAACGACGGGGCCGGGGCAGGGAGTTTACGGAGGACCCGGGTTCCCCCCTTGGGGCTGCGGTAACGGACGCCACAGCGCCGGCAGCTCGGGAACAGCAGACATCTGTTTCTCGCAGAGGCAGGCAAGTCCAAGAACAAGATGGCAGCCCTGACAGGTAAGGGCCTCTTCCTGGTTACCAGCCAGGCCCTTCTCGGGGTCCTCACCTGGTGGGTGAATTTTCTTAATGAAAAAATTCACCTGAAACAAGTGCACTTGTCCATGGATTAGGAGAGTGAATATTAAGATGTCGGATTTTCTCAAATTGATCTATAGAGGAGTCAGTGCCGTTTCAGTCATAATCCTTAGAGCAGCGGTTCTCAACCTGTGGGTCCAGACCCCTTTGGGGGTCAAATGACCCTTTCACAGGGGTCGCCTAAGACTATTGGAAAACTCCTATTTCCCATGGTCTTGGGAACCAACACACCGCTCCTCGGTGTAGCAAAGTGTAGCCATGTAGTTTACTGTTGTCATATTAAGACTGTTACCCATGCTACACCGATTCAAGACAAAATTTCATTTATTTGTCATTAGAAATAAATATTTCACAATATATAATTACATATTGTTTTTGTGATTAATCACTATGCTTTAATTATGTTTAATTTATAACAATGAAAATACATCCTGCCTATCAGATATTTACATTACAGTTCATCACAGTAGCAACATTACAGTTATGAAGTAGCAACAGAAATAATTTTATGGTTGGGGGTCACCACCACATGAGAAGCTGTCTTAAAGGGTCTCGGCATTAGGAAGGTTGAGAACCACTGCCTTAGAGGGATTAAAAAAATAAATCAGCACCCTGATTCTAAAATGCATATGAAAAAGCAAAGGACATAGGGTCGCAAAGCAACTTTAAAAAAGAACAAAGAATAAAATACATCATGGGGAGGGATAGAAAAAGCACATGGACTTCCAGACCATGCCAGCATTGGCTTGTGAGTGGTGACAGAGCTGTGGGGTGAAGTTGATCTTGAAATTATTTTTGTTGACGTTTTTGCAAATCCCTTTAACACCTGCGGACAGTGGCGCTTGGGAGGTGGGCGGTGTGTGAGGAAGTCCAGCCCACAGGGGCGTGAGCCTGGAAAGGCGGGTGTCTGTGGGCTTTCTACGGGTGGCAGACACCCTTCTCTGATGCTGCATCCCATGTGCCCGCGCGTCGGCCTGGGAGGGGGAGTTGAAGGAATGTCTGCATAATCAGCTGCAGCGAGAGCCTTCGCAGGGCTCTCAGCAGGCACAGTCCCCAGCCCCCGCCCTGGGTGTTTGTAAAGCTGGGTCACTGGGTTACGCAGACACAGGTCACACCGTTCCCCAGACAGCGCGCCCTCCGCTGCGTCTCCCCGGTCGGAGAGCGGTCTCGGGTGTTGGGAAACTAGGTTCCTGGGGGCAGAGGGGATGTTCCAAAGCCCTGGTTTCTGGGTGAAAGCGCAAGTGTTACAACTTTAACAAAACGCTTTCAGTGGCCCCTGAAGCGCCAGGTGCACTCCATTCGCTTTTAAAAAGAGACGATCTGCCCGGTACTCGAATCTGAATGACCCCAGTCCTGCCCGCGTCTTTCCGGGGGAAGCGGGGTCCCTGCCTTCGTTATTCGGGGTCTGAGTCCGGGACGCGCGGAGCGCGGGTTGCGTTTTGGGGCGCGAGGAGCCGGCCAGGGCGGCCGGGAGCCAGCCCGCTCGCGCCGGCGGACTCTCGGCTGCCGGTCTTTTTCTCAGGGTACGAGGTCGACTACCACCCCGAGCCCCTGACGGTGGAGGTGCAGATCCAGGTGAACCAGTGCCGCTCGGCCGAGGAGGCGCTGCGGACCCTCGTGGTGTAGCCGCATTAAAGGTGGTTCTGACGACCGCAGCCCGCGTCTGTGTGGCCGCGCGTGGGGAGCGGCGCTGCGGGAGCGGGGCGGCTTCTCCGGGGTCGGGCCGGACTGTCCTGCGCACCGGGGCGCCGGGGCCCTGGAGACCCAGGTGGGAGGGGCCCCGCCCAGAAGCCCCTCCCCGTGGGCGTGGTCA